>JAESVK010000867.1:136081-219063 GCA_017140935.1 Hamamelis virginiana | reverse complement strand
AGTTGCCCAATTTGACCCTTGAATTCATTTGTACGTAGCAACCTGTCACACCTCTCTCTCTCTCTCTCTCTCTCTCAACCAAGACTTATTCATATATGGCCACCATAAAGACTGGCATATATCATATCATATAAATGTAAGATGTTTGACTGAGTTTTCAATTACACCGACACCCCCCAGCCCTTATATATAAATTCATGTAATATTGTTGCATCATTTCATACAACCAAAAATGAGAAGAGTTAACCTAATTTGCAAGGTGTTGTTTCTCTGTCTAGTGGCTGCAGGTGGTGCCACTGTGCATGCCCAGCAGTGCGGCCGCCAAGCCGGTGGCAAAACATGCGGCAACAACCTATGTTGCAGCCAATATGGTTACTGTGGGACGACCGATGAATATTGTTTGCCTTCCAAAAATTGTCAGAGTAACTGTAAGTCCGGTGGTGGCACTAGTGGTGGTGGTGAAAGTGCTTCTAATGTGAGAGCAACGTACCATTACTACAATCCACAGCAAAATGGATGGGACTTGAATGCAGTAAGTGCTTATTGCTCTACATGGGATGCTAACAAGCCTTTGGCTTGGCGTAGTAAATATGGATGGACTGCCTTTTGTGGACCTGTTGGGCCTCGTGGCCAGGCTTCCTGTGGCAAGTGCTTAAGGGTAAGAAACTAAGAAATCAAGTTAATTACCTTCTAAATTATTGTCGATTTGGCTTCATATATGCATGCTTTATTTATTTATTTATGTTATATATATATATATATATATATATATATATATTATTTCGATTGATTGACCGTTAGATTAAATACCCTTTTGCGGATCGATGACTTGCATGTCAAAATTCACATTGCTCGGATTCCAATGACCATTCATGACTCTATAAACATTAAATAGCATTATATTTGATTTTTAATCGACTTGATATTTGACGGACATGCATGATTTATATGATATGGACATGTAATCTAAGTTCTTTGAACTCGCCCAATCGAAAAATCCAAGGTGATCCGGCTGCACCTTCTAGTTCGTTTAATTACCTTAGAAAATGCAGTCAGATGTTTGGGGGTAGATTTCTAAAAATACAACTCCCACGAGTTATAAAAAGTCGTGTCAATATATATATATATATATTAAAAAAATACATATTTTTATTGGAAGTCATTGTAGTTGCACCCAGAGCAAAAAGAATCTCAAATGGCACTACCTACATGGTGTGGAAGGAAAAGAGGATATAAACAAGTCAAAATTGATGAATTTGTGTTGCAGGTAACAAATGCTGGGACAGGAGCTCAAGCCACGGTGAGAATTGTGGACCAATGCAGCAATGGAGGTTTGGATTTAGACGCAGGCGTGTTTAAACAACTCGACACTGATGGAAAAGGCAATGCCCAAGGCCACCTTACTGTCAACTACCAGTTTGTGGATTGTGCTGATTGAAGCTACCACTATTCTCTTCTATTTATAATAAAACCTTCTTAAAACCAATAAAATCTCTCAAGAAATAAGGAATTGTAACCTACCTTCCAAAGTTCAAATAATAAAGTGAATTTGTAGCTCTACTTTTTGAGAAAATTCTATCAATAGGCTTCTCTCTCTCTCTCTCTCTCTCTCTCTCACAAATTGCAGAGAAGGTGTATTAATTCAATACGTACTGCATCCAAATTATAGCTAGCTTAGTACTGAAGGAAGTTGAGTGAATTTTGAGCTAGAGGTTCAAAAGAAAAATAGGCCTAATAGAACTATTTGGGATTATCGGTATGTTCAAATTGGTAAGAAATCAGCCAATTCATTTTTTCCAAATTGATCAATATATGCTGCAGGTTCACTTAATATTAATCCTTTTCTTACCTAGCTAAAAGTTGTTTTTGTAAATGTGATTATATATACTTGTAGTTAATTGGGTATCTTGTCGACTTTCTAAAGCCAAATTCCTTCCAAACATTCCAATGGCTTTTCTCAACTAAACTATTGGTTCTGAATTACTGGTCTAGCCAGTAGCCGTGGTAGTATCTCTTCCCTTCTCATAAAAGAAATAAAAGGTGTGGGTGTGTTACCCTAAAATTAAGAAAAAAGGAGAAGAAAAAACCCATTGTTTCTATCTAAATAAAGAAAAATACTATAGCATGCACTAGACACTTTAACCTGAAATTAAAAACCATCTTGATATGTCATGCTTTGAGTGGTGAGATCTCTCATCTCAAACTGCTTTCTTTTTTTTCATACACCATTCAAACCACGATACGTCAGGATTTTTAATTTCAGATTAAAGTGCCGGGTGATATCTAATTGTTGCTAAATAAATGTTGTGTTATGGTCTTATGGGTTCTTAACTCAAATATTTGATGTCCTATGGAATATGAACCCACCCATATCACCAGTTCCATTGTGACTATATATAAGTTACCACTAGACCATGATAATTGTGATTTTCTTGCGTCAAATGGGCAGGGAGCAAGAGAAACACAGAACAATACTTGAACCACGAACATGCTTGTGCAGATAAAAATGGTTTTAAAGCAATTATACAAAGGAGCCAACCAATTATTTCTCTACAATTCTTGTACCAAAAGTCTTTTTAATTAACAGTGATGACAGTGGCCCTTTCACTCAAAGGGACAACCCAGACTCTTCATCCTCTTCTAGGGTAGAAGTATAGATAAAGTAGAGAGCCCAAATTAAACCAAACACCCCAAAAAGTATCCACCCAAGTGTGTTGTTGCTTAAACCAAAGGGAAGTCCTGTTCCTTCTGTGCTCATTCTGTCATCCACCAAAGCTATGGCTGGTCCGGCCGACGCGGTCACTGCCGCTGCCACCGCCATCAACGATGCACCCATGCCCGTGTTTGAGTCCGTGCTGCTTCCACTTGGCTTCTCTTCTAGAGTGCACATCACCCGTCCCCTTTTGGCCATCGCCGGTAATCCTGTGATACATGTATCAAAAAACATAATTTCAATCATAACACAGCATTGTGTAACGATTAAAATTAACTAGTATGTATGCAATCTTACCAAGAATGGGTGATGACAGAGCCCGGTTGGACCCCTTGTGCACGAGTCCGGCACGTGGGAAGAGTGTGGTTGGGTTGCTGGCTGTGATTGAGGCCATTTCTAGACCAAAATGGGAAGAGATGGATCAAGGAAAGAAGAAAAAATTGGTGCAAAAGGAAGGGGAGAGTTGTTTATAACACCAAAATTTGGGGGGAATTAGAGAATTATTAATAATATTCTTGGTACCAAAGTGTATGATTTAGTGTACCACACAATGTGGATATTGACACACAGCCAGACATTTCATATCCATAATCTTCAGACAACCAATCTGTGCCCTCCTCGTGTCTCTCTTCCTATAGGTTGATTAATTCTGTCAGTTTTCTATTTGTTGGAAAAGGACAGGGGTTGTTTTCAACATATAGAGGGCTGACATGGCCAAATCCAGATCATCCACGTAACCATAGGCCTTCCGGATCGGATGAGCTCAAATTCAAAACCAGCCCCATAGGAGCTCACGTAAAGAACTTTTATATATATAGGCTCATATTCCTATGTGTTCTTCCTTATATGAGGATTTGGCCATTTGGCTAATGAAAAATGGATATTTTGAAAAACTAACTGTTGGATTGAATATTCGATCTCCCTTTGTGTGACAGGCATGCCAAAAATCACAGTGATCTGACCGTTGGTTTTTGAAATATAGACCATGAAAAAATAAATACATATATAACGTTTAATAGTCTATATTTCAGAAACTAACGGTCAGATCACTGTGATTTTTGGCATGTCTATCATACATAGGGAGAATATTAAATCCAACGGTCAATTTTTCAAAATACTCATTTTACATTAGCCAAAAGACCAAATCCTCATATAAGAAAATACGCACGGGAATGGATATATATATATATATATATATATGAGAAATGAGGAGTCACCCCATCAAAATTGATGGGATTTAATAACTTTAGATAAGGTCTATATAAAGCAATTTTCAATGAGTTGAGGAGCTCTTATTTGGGTGATTACAGATGAAAATTTAGTCCAAATTATATGATCTTTTTCATTTAAAAGATGTTACAGTGATTTTAAGCAAAGTTAATGCAAAAGGGGCCTAGATTTAATAGGGATTATGTCCATTTTTGCCTTGATAATTAGAACGGTCTAAATCAATACTTGGTTTCACCAATTATTGTTTAAACTTAAAAAGTATTGTTAATTTACACACAATGTGATCACTAAGATTGGCTTTAACCCTCTTTACTCTTTAGTGCATCTAACTCCTCAGCTTTTTGTGGGGCCTTGGATAAGAGAGTGGAAAACAATAAGGAAAACTCACCAAGCCCGAGGGATTTCTACTTATACATCCATTTGATTGATGGGAAAAGGAATATATATATATATATATATATATAGGTTCCGATCCTGTAAGGACGTCTTCATTGGGAGAGGTAATTTTGAAAAATCGACCATTGGATTAAATAATGTTTATATGTCATATCTGTCAAAAATCACAGTGATCCAACGGTTGATTTTTAAAATACAGTCATTTAAACAATTTTGACAGTATCCAACGGTAAATACTGTCAAAGCGTTTTACGGACTGTATTTTGAAAACCGATTATCGGATCACTGTAATTTTTGGCAGACATGACATTCATAAGAAGATTATCTAATCCAACAGTTGATTTTTCAGAATGTCATTCCTATGGCTTCCAGAATGGACGTCCTTACGATAACGAGCGTAAGAACGTCATGATAGGATCGGAACCGTGTATATATATATATTCAGTTTTCTTTTACTCTTCTCTAAATTTCACTTTTGCACAACTTTCTTTGACAACATTTTATCTCCAAAAGCGTATGTTAAATACAGCTAATATATCAGCAATGGTCAACTCTTTCACAACTTCTAGGAATAGTCACAAATTTTTGTGCTTCGATCAACTTCTCATGTCAAACTGACAATATCATGCACGCACCACCACCGGCCGCCAACTCATCCACCAACTTTTCTTCCAATCTATACTTCCCATAATAACTTAAGCATCACTTTCTAAGACTAACTTTGCACACCTAAATAATGTCCAAAGTGCACATTCCCATGGCAACTGCATCCCAAGTTGTCCCACTAAATATTTTATCACTACCAGCCTTCCATATTTGCCACAAAATAAACGTAACTTAATGGAGCATGTGAAAGTCTCAGAAACCAGCTGCAAATGAGTACAATAGCCCATATATATATATATATATACACACACACGCACAGAGGTGCTAATATAAGGTGCACTTGATGCAACTTGCATCAGGTGCCCTCCTCTATAGTCACCTGTAATGAAAAGTTTTAAAAACTGACCGTTGGATTAGATACCCCTATAATGTATGTCATGTCTGTCAAAAATCACAGTGATCCAACGGTTGGTTTCTGAGAAATCTGACTGCTAAAAAATGATAACATTTTAAAGAACAAAAAAGTCATAGTTTTTTAGCAGTCAGTTTTCTCAGAAACCAACCGTTGGATTACTGTGATTTTTGTCAGACATGACATACATTATAGGGGTATCTAATCCAACGGCCAGTTTTTAAAAATTTTCATCACAGGTGGCCGTAGAGGAGGGCACCTGATGCAAGTTGCATCAAGTGCACCTTATATTAGCACCTCTGTATATATATATATATATATATATATATATAGAGGGTCAAGTTCCCCTTACACCCTATTTTGACACCTATGTTTACACCTCGTTTTCAAAATACTATCTATGATAGGTATTTTGACGAACCGACCGTTGGATTCAATACCTTTCTTATGCATATCATGTATACCAAAAATCATAGTGATCCAACGGTTAGATTTTAATAAATGTCACTATAAAAAATTGTTATGTTTTTAATTAATAAAAAAAATAATTGTTCTTCAAAATGATATTGTTTTTAAAAACTAACCGTTGGATTACTCCGATTTTTTTTATACATGACAAACATAAGATAAATATCTAATCTAACGGTCGGTTTCTCAAAATTTTTGATTTACAATGGTATTTGAAAGCGAGGTGTAAACATAGGTGTCAAAATAGGGTGTAAGGGGAACCTGTCCCATATATATATATATATATATATATATCAATCCTTCTATTAGAAGGTATACCTTATGTAAAATAGAGCCAAATGCAGAGCATATTTTGAAAAATTGATCATTGGATTAGTTCACGTACTTATCAATTTCATGTTTCCCAAAAATCACAGTGATCTAACGGTCGATTTCTGACATATGTCATTATAAAAAAAAATTGTGACATTTTTATTTTTTAAAAATATCATCATTTTTTCCTAGTAAGTTTTTACATAAACCGACCTATGGATCATAGTGATTTTTGGCGAATATATATGAAATTGATAAGCAGGTCATCTAATTCAATGATTAGTTTTTCAAAACATACTCTACATTTGACCCTATTGAGATCACCTTACACAACTCTGCATAAGGTGCACCTTATAATAGAAAGACTATATATGTATATCTTATTGAGATCACCTTACGCAACTCTGCATAAGGTGCACCATATAATAGAAAGACTATATATATATATATAGATAAAAAAGCAAATTAAATCTATATTTTCCAAAAACAGGTGCAGGAGTGATTCTAACTTGATCGCCGCTCATACCACAGTGTCTTTAAAACAATGAATTTTTCCTCTTAATTTGACCCACTAGTGGCCGGCGTGTCGTAAGAAATTTTTCACATAAAAACACTTGTGATTCTTTGCTTAACCTAAAATTACTTTCTTACCTTAAATTTTTTTATTTAAAGTGATAAATAATAATTATTTTTAGACGACTTAAGAGGTGTAAGTATATTTGACCAAAAGTAGACCTTCTAACTTTTAATATCAAAATTCTACTTGATTTAAAGAGATAAGTGATATTTACTTTTATACGACTTGAGGGGTATAAAATGATTGGCCAAAGTAAACAAAGGTATTTTCATCTAGAAAAGAACATAATCATTTCAAAATAATGTAAAATTGATTGCATGGATGTAAAGCTATAACCAAGCTGAGTTGGGTGAAGTTTTAGACCACTTGAGTTTGATTTGGTTAAAAAATTGATTATTCAAGCTAAAATCAAGCTTGATACGAGCCTAACCGAGTTGAATTTCGATTTGATTAAAATTGACTCATTTGTTATGAAACTTTTTTGCATGCAGTTTGCAAACGGTTTGATTCACTTGTATGTCATGGAACATTTTTTATCATGTCTAAACATGAACTTCTTTATGATTGAATCTATAATAAACTCTTAATAAGTTTGCTCACGAATTCTTGACAAATTTGCTAAATAATTTAAATGGCTTAAACTTCTATTTATTTAAGATTAGCTCGAATATTAAACAAACTTAAACTTTAGTATTGAACTTGACTGGCTTAACAACAAGTGAGAACATGATTTTACCAAATTTGTTTAGAACAGAGCTTCTATTATAAGGTGCACCTTACACAACTTTGTGTAAGGTAACCTCTATAGGGTGCTGATCATATATTGAAAAACTAATCATTGGATTAGATAAATCACCGTCATCCAACTGTCAGTTTCAGATAAAATTAACTAGGAAAAATTAGTAATATTTTAAAGAACAAAAAAGATAATTTTTCACTATGACATTTTTCATAAATTTATCGTTGGATCATTGTGATTTTACATGAACATGAAATTCATAAGTGGTTCATCTAAAACAATCAATTAAAATATAATATGTATTTAATCTTTTTAAAATATAATATGTATTTAATCTTATAAAAATCACCTTTCGGCAAAATACTTTGCATTAAGTGCATCTTCTAATTGATTAATTGAAGCCTCCAAAAACCAACCCTAATAATGCGGGCCGGGTTTACAATAAAAGTCCTCCCAACGGTGCACTTTATTTTTCGTTTAGTTTTATACGACCTTCGACAAGTTATTATCGAAATGGAGCTCCGTGAGTTTTACATTACACACAACAAAAACCTCGTTTCTTCTCTTTGTTTTCATGCTCTTTCGTCGAAAACTCGAACCTCACGACTCCCGACTCCCTTGTCCCAAATCTAACAAGCCCCACGTAATTTTCTCCCACTTATTTCTGACCCATCTTCAAATTACACCTTCTAATCTTCTATATATTCATATATCTATAGATTCACCTCTGTTTCTACGTCCTTCCCATACCACCAAGTTATATAGTTTTTTTCCTTAAATTTTCCCATACTTTCTTTCAAATTTTCTCGAGATTTTGGTGTTTAATGCTGTGCCCATCTTCCAATTTCACCTTATAGTCCTTTATATATGTTCGTATATCTATAGATCCCTACCTCTCTAGACGTCCCATAATATAGCCAAAAGGTTATCATAGTTTTCTCGAAGATTTTCCCATTTTTGGTTTCCATTTTTCCTTGTGATTTTCTTGGTTGGAGTTGAATGCATTTAGAGTGAGAGAGAGTGAGAGAGTTTAAGAGAGAGAGAGAGAGAGATGACGGGTCAGGTGGTGAAAGTGAAGAGGGAGGCGATAGCAGCATGCATGACATGCCCTCTATGTAATAAGCTATTGCAGGAAGCTACCACTATATCTCTATGCCTCCATACGTGTTAGTTTCTCCATTCTATTCTTCTTTGTTATTACTAATTTGATCCGGGATTGTTTTTGTATTACATTTTATGATCTGGGTTCTTCTAATTTTGTGTTTTGTGATCTGGGTTTTTGTTTATCATGCAATTTATGAATTCTTCGATAAATTTTGTATTCTGGTTCCAATTAATGATTTGGGTCACAATATATTTATTTCTTTTGTTTATTTGTTTATTTATTTATTACCCGGGTAAATTGAGAAAAAATTGGGGGGTGGGGAAGAAATCAATGCAATTTAATACAGTTAAATTGTAAGAATGTACTAAAAATTAACAAATTACTGTAGTTTTAGGATTTAAGGGGATTAATTAAATTGTAAAGGTTGCTTCATCAGTTACGGACATAATAATTAGGCTTTACAACCACAGTGGGCGTGGTTGTTGCTGTTGAAGTTTGGTAGTAGTGCTAGGTGGGCCAATCTGTTAGTTGCATGCAGGTGTCTTACTAAGTGATTAAGTTCTTCATTGCTGTTAGAGAATAGAAAGACTTTGAACGATCATATGTTACTTTCCATTACTACCGGATCGTCTGTTAATGAATTTCTGTATTTATAATCAATTAAAATCGCTTTGGCTTGACTGATTTTCAAACAAATCATATTAGAGCATGGTCATGTGGCATAATAGTGTCTCATCTAGTTGTTAGATACTCATATTTGAAATCCTACATCTTTTTTATTATTATTATTTTTTTTTTATAAAAAAATTTGGTACTGAGTTCAATAGTTCATTGCTAGTATCTGGTTGTTATGTATCTGATCTCCCTGCAATCGATAGAAACCATACCACTGAAAATTTTTTCTTCTCCTTTCAGCTATATTTATTTAACATTTGTTCATTCAGAAGCTTGTGCCATTGATCACTTTAACAAGAAAGGCATAACCCTATTGTAGCTCCAGAGACAAATGTACTCTTTATGCCAAATGAAAGTGATGGAAACAATTTCCACATAATTTTTAAGAAGTACTGTCCTCAGGACTATGATAGAACATCATTTCCAACAAAGTAAATTTTGACTGCCATCCGGTAAACATTAAGGAAAACTAGCTGAAACATGGGTTTTCTGGCAAGGAAATGAGTTCCACAAAAACAAACAGAGCCTTAGTGAAATTTGCAAAAGGATTAGTATGTCAAGACCAATCATCAAGGCAGGCAATATGGAATGTAAAATTTGAGGATTTTTTTTTTTTTCACAGTCAGAATTCAGAACCCAAACGGATTTAAATAGATTCTAACACAGAAATTAGTTAGGGAAACTACCTTGCAGTAGTGACATATACCATATTGTCCAAGGAACCATAATTTCAGGTTCCTAAAGCAGTTCATTCTTTTTCATTTTGAATTTTATAATTGTTATAGCTCAGATGATGTTCTGTTGAAATGATCTTTGCTTCTTTCACTGATATCCATGTAGTCCTGTATGCTGGTTTAGAAAATCTAAAATCTAAATGCCCTTTCCATTTTGCTTGCTTTGTAACCATATTTTCTTCCATTTCTTGGTTGAATAATCTGAGAAACATTAACTTATGTGTTTACTCTTTCCTTTTCTTTCTTTCTTTCTATTTATTTATTATTATTATTTTTTTCCGGTGGGGTGGGGAGAGGGGTGTTACATTGAGTTTTATCTTTCAAGATGAAACTTCATGTTATTGGTTTCCTGAGAACATTTTTTACTGTTTTAACAAGTAATATCTGATACATTGAATATTGAACTCCAAAACAGTTTGCAGGAAGTGCATATTTGAGAAGCTCTCAGATGAGGAGTTGGATAGCTGTCCTGTATGTAATATTGATTTGGGCTGTGTTCCGGTGGAAAAACTCAGGTCAGTCCAAACTATTACTCTCTCTCTCCCCCCCACCCCCCAATCTAGTGCTCTTCACATATTGGTCAATTCCTTAAATAAGTAGTAGTAGTGTTGCCAAGCAAAAACAGAGAAGGCATTTGTAGGATTGGAAAGTTTTTGACAATAGCCGCTAATGGATTCATTTCATCATTTTCTACTATCTTGGTCTTCTTGTCCAAAATGCCTCTGAAGTCAATGCTTTTACTTGGCATGTAGCATGTAAGAAAGTAAAAAAACTCTGAGATATTCCAGAGGAGACGGAGATATGGGATCATTTCCTCCAACAGTATATGCAGAATGCTGTGTTTGATGTCCTGATTTTTATTGTTTTGGTGGTCCTCAGGGTAGGGTGCTATTGGATTGCTCAGGGGAAGAATAGTCAGTAATGGCAGCCTATATTCCTAGTGTAATGGCTTCAAACACAGCTTGGACCCTTCCGATTGAGTTGATCTCAAAGTAATACGATAAAATGGTCATTGTGGAGCCTTGTCAGATTGGTTTTGGCTGTTCATGTAGAGGTTCCTTGGCAACTATCTTTTTCGAGTTTTCAAGGCTAGCTAGGTGGATCACTTCTTCTAGACTAAGGTGGTAGCTCTTCTTTTGGATCTTAAGAGAAGTCAAATTTCAGTACCCTTCCAGGTGCATGGTTGAAGGAGCCTCGATTTTGCTGATTAGGTAGTTGGCTAACACCTCTAGAGGCCGTTGGATATGTTCTCATTTTATTAGAGAATCCTTGACCTCTCTTTAGGTTTGGTTTACAGATGCAGCCATACTTGCTAAGAGAGGCGTCACGTTGATAGAGTCACAAGCTTACATTTATCGTCTCTTATTGACCTCTTTTTCTTTGTGTCCTTACCTTATTTTTATTTTTCCTTGTATGTGCATTTTATTTTATCATTGTTACTTCTGGGAGGATCTCTCTTCCTCTTGTATGTATCTCCGCCCCTCTTACCCCCTCCAAGAAATCTCATCATGAACTAGTCTTTTAAACCATATAGCTTCCTTACTGTGTCAGTCTCAGCTTGTACATATAGCTGGAACAGATAATACAACTGTTGATTTAACATTGATCTCTAGCTCACTACACTGCTGGTGATACATTCTGTAGTAGGCCTTCTCTTATCTATATGTGGGAACACGACAATCTTGTCCTTCTTCTGTGAAATTCCAGAATGAAGCCTGAGATTTGCTTTCTCGTTATCATGTGCACATATCAAGCGAAATGCACTTCTATTCGCTTGGATTTGGTTTACATTCCTTAACATGAATGTTACACAACCAAAATTTTTTAAGGATAGAATATCCAGTAGGCCCACCAGACCTAGCCTCTTTTGGAGTTTTGCATTCAGTTGCGGCAGTAAAAGTTTCCAAGAAAATCTATGCTTGTTACCTTTTCCTAATATCTTTTGTGAAACCAATTTTTGGAAAAAATGCTACTTGTCTTCTCAAGAGCTGTCACGCATTCATCCATTCTGCAGCACATTCTACTGTTGAATGCTCATTTAGTAAATAGTTGAATATTATTTTCATCCTTGTGAATTTTTTAAAACTAGTTTCTTTGAATTACAGAACATTTTATGTTCCCAAAGTATCATCTATTTCTTGGTTTATCATTAGTTTTCTTTGAATTTCAAACCATTTTATGTTCCCAAAGTATCATCTATTTCTTGGTTTATCATTTTTTTTTTTTTTTGGTCTAGGTTGTTGTTTCTTGTTTTTCTACAACCATAACTTTTCAATGTTTGAACTCCAGACCTTATGGGGATGACTACTATCTTGACTATGTGTTTTCTCCTCCCCTTTTCTGGAAGGCCAATGTTGGACATGAAATAGACAGATCAAAAAAATAATCTTGTGCAGATTTTATTAGGATTGTTGCTTCTATGAGCTCTTATCAGTAACAATATTGGATTAAATGACCTTTCTACTCTATAAAACCATGAGCTTTTAGAGATTGTATGTGTTGACAGCATCTGGAGCTCATGCTCAAGTTTCTAATGATCCTGGCCAATGATTTTCTAATGTGTGCTGGTTTGACAATTTTCTCTCTTCCTAATTTGGACAGACAGACAGATATTGCTGCTGGCTGTTGTTGTTGCTTCGGTTGCATTCAGTATTTAGGAAAATGTAGGTTTGGTGTATGGTTCTAGCAAAATACTACTACTGCTGTGCTTGTGTCATAGGAAATTGGAACATTGGTGGTGAAGGAAAATCTATAGATCTCCAAAATGAAAGAAAGTGGCTTTCTTTTTTATTTACAGCATAGTTTAACTCCGTGTCCTCTAAAACAGAAGGAGCCGAAAAAGTTTAATCCAATGGTTGCTCTCTTCTTGGGAATTTTATATGACTAACTTCTAGCAAAAATAATTAGCTCAGCTATGTATGTTTTGAAGGTGTTCTTGAGATGTAATCACATTTTATTTTTCCCATTGGTAACTAATTTGCAGGCCGGATCACAATTTGCAAGACATAAGGGCCAAAGTTTTTCCTTTCAAAAGAAGAAAGATCAAGGCCCCTGAAGTTATGCCTTCAGTTTCACCGCCAATTAAAAGGAAGGAGAGATCCTTATCATCATTGGTGGTCAGCACTCCTAAAGTGTCAATGCAGACTGGCTTGACTGGAAGGAGAACAAAAGCTGTCACCAAAAAATCTGCTGCTCTCCGAGGATCCAGTTTTGCAATTGAGGAACCCATCAAGAAAGATAGAGACTCTGTGGACAATTGTCCAGAGAGCTCAAGCTCACCTGTGTCTCTAAACAAAATTGCTCAAAATAGAAGGCAGGTAAAGGAGGCCAGGAGCTTGATTTTTGTGCTCGTATGACTTAAACTTTGAATTTGATTTTGTTGCAAGGTAACCTTTGTAGGTAATTATGTATTTGCTTTTTTTGTATTAATACTTCTAAATTGGTGTAGAATTCTACCTTGGCTGAGCCTTCTAATAATGATCAAAGCCCCAGTAAAGATACAGATAATGATGCTGAACCATGGGAAGGGAAAGTCGATCTATGGACCCCCTTAAACTGTCTTCTTGAAGCTGCAAATAGAACCAAGCCTTCTAAGTTTAATTCACAAGGGCTATCTCTTGCAAAGTCAGAGCCAGCCAATGCCCCTGATGATGAAGTATTTAAGCATAAAACCAAGGCCAAATCAGAGATACCCAGTGCTCCTGACAGTGAAGTATATATGCCTGAAACCAAATTTAAGGAGCGTGGACACAAATCAAAAGTCCAAGATGACAAAAATGGAATTACCTTGCTTCCAGGACCGGTGAAACGAAGAAGGTTGCGTAATATGGGACAAAAAAGGGCAGTGGCATCTGGGAAGTTGTGTGCCTCGGCACAAGTTGTGCTGGATGCTGCGGGGGCTAAACGCAACAGAAGAAATAGTCCAATTTGGTTCTCGTTAGTTGCTTCTGAAGACCAGTAAGAAACTACTCTGATTATGACGTTCATATCATTTTACGTATTTTCTGGTAGCTTTTGTGATTGATTCAAGGACTGCTTACTGATTTTATGGTTCATGGCTTCAGGGAAGGAGATATTCCCTTACCACAGATATCTGCATGCTACTTGAGGATAAAGTGAGTTTCTTTAGTCCCATTACCTGCTTTCTAGTTTTGCTGTTTTACTCTATTCTGTTCGGTTCTTGATTTTATCTCAACATTTAATTGTACAGGAACACTTTTAGGCCATCATGGCAACAGAAATGTTTGTGGTCCATGTTTGCATGTACTTATTATTATTATTATTTTATAAAGGTATAGGATTTGCTATTGCCCTCCAACATATACCTTGGTTTTTCCTATGTATTGCTTGGTCATCCTCCATAAGGGCAATGTGTTGGCCCATATATGCTTTCAGCGATGCATATCACAATGCATCAAGGTATCATCCAACACTTGAGATATCTTGTGGAAGACATTGTTTTTCACTGTAGTTTCTGTATCAGTATAATAATGGATTGAACCTCACTAATAGGGGTGATATGTTCTGGTGTTTGCAGAACTAATATCCTGTCAGTGAAGAATTTAGGACACTATATGCAGGTTTTCAGATTCCCACTTCTCATTAGTTGATTGGATGGCTTAGGTTATGTAATCTTACTGTAAACCTACTTGAACTTTCGCTGCCTATGGCCCCATAAGCATCCTGGCTGATTTTGAGATTGCCCGACTGCTAGTGTATTTTCATTGGAAATGTCACCTACAGCACATAAACCATCTTACACTTCTTTGTTTTTTTTCAAAATTATTGCTCCACGTTCACCTAAAAGCAACTAGTAGTTAAGCACGCAGGTCTGCTGTAGTTACAGGCAGAGGAAATAATATTTATGCAGATTGAGTGATTCTGATTTTAATATGTAGTAATCTGATTTTTTTTTTTGCTTCATATTTAGCTATGATGAGAAATGATATGGTTATGATCCGGATCATTCTTGTTAATTAAGTAAGGTGAGCACATGAGTCCAATTTGTAATTAGTCACAATATGTTCTCTTGAGGGAGGTTTTTGATTCATTGTTGACTAAGTTCCCCAACAAGGTTGCACGGCTGCTACTGCAAGACTAAAACATGTCTGTTTTATAAAATTTTCTACTTAACCTTAGTAGTTATTGCAAATAATGAAACTCATTTGGACATATATTGCAGGTCATGAATTATTTGGTACTACCACAATCACTTCTAGCATGAAACTTTTGATATGTGAAGAGATGGTTTGGACAAACTCTAAAGAGATATGTGAAGACATGGTTCTCTAAAAGTCATTTTAGGCAAAGCTAATCCAAACAGGGCTTAAATTACAATGCTGATGAAGCTGTCTGTTAAGTAAAAAAAGAAAAGAAGTTTTCATTTCAAAATGATATGGAATAGTCATTGATTATTAGCATTGATAATATTGCAATTAATTCCTAAGTAGTCATTGAAAGTATTGCAAGTAATTCTTGAATTATTTTCCAGCTTTGGGATGATTCCATCCATGAATTTCCAAATTACATGAGATAAATTCAGATTACATGCATGTCTTGAACATTTGTATATGATTCAAGTTGCTTTGCAAAAATCTGGAGAATTTTATTATAATCTAGACCAAGCCTTTATTGTTCATAAACATTTGATGTAACATATATCAGTTTAGTTCTTTCTTATTGACTTTGTGTCTCCCTCCTTGTTTTCTGGACCCCTTCTACTGTTACATGTGATTGTAAATTGATGGCCTGCTTTTCAACAATGTTTTGATTACGCTTCCTGCAACTTTTTTTCTCATCAAATGTTGGAGATGAAAAATTGAAGTTGGCGATTGACTTGGGTATTGCCGTGCTCATTAGCAGATGTCTTATTTTGTATCAACTTTTTTCCCCTTTTTTTCTATCACAGGGATGGTAATTTGCCTGTTTCGTTTATCCAGAAGTACCTTGTGAAGAAACTGGATCTTAGAAGTGAAGCTGAGGTGAGTTCTCTTAGTTGCTTTCCCATAACCATAGGGCTGAGGGTTTTTGGCTGTGTTTTGTATGTGATATTTTAAGATAATGTTATCTTATTAAATGTGCTAATATATCATGTTTCTGCTTCTTGGCATTGTTTCTTGAAAGCAAGAAAACTGAGGTCCGCCTAAACATAGTTTTTGTCAAAGAGAGACACTATTTCCTAGTATGTTATTTTGCTGATTGCTCTCTCTCTCTCTCTCTTCTCTCTCTGGCAGGTAGAGATAATGTGCAGAGGTCATCCTGTGCTTCCAACATTGCAACTACATGATCTAGTAGATCTATGGCGGCGAACTGCATCGACATCGAAAAGAGTACCTGCAACTGTGGGCACCTCAGCTAAGGACTTTGTGATGGTCTTATCATATTCTCGAAGGGTTCAAGCCCCTTGAATTAGCCCTCTATTCATCTTTGTTGTTTTCATTATTCACATCTTCAATAATCTTAACATCCCTTGTCGGATCTTAACCACTATCTCAAGACAGGCCGTTTTCTCTAGGGTTTAGGGTTTAACATCCCCTGCAGGATCTTAACAGCTATCTCAAGACAGGCCGTTTTATCCATCCTTTTTCTTTGTATTACCACGAATATGATTACATTTGTAGTTTTTTTTTTTTTTTTTTTTTTTTCATTTTAATTATAACCTTGTTATTCACATCATGTGCAATATATAACCCCAACCTCTCCCACATCTCTTGTTTCATTTCTTGTGTCATAATCACAAAACAACACCTGTTTCTTCTTTTTGTTTTTGTTTTTGTTTTTTTTTTTTTTTTTGGGGGGGGGGGTTGGATATATACTACCAAAAAATAAATGCTTACTCTCAACATCCAATGTGCATTCCTAATTAATCTTATTTTTCAATTACTCAACCATGTCATTTACCAAGTTAAGTACTAGCCAAATCTACATGTTTCGATGCAAAAACAAGATGGTTTACATAGCATTGATGTTTTACAAGTATCATTTATTATTGAAACCTTGAAATGCTCTTATTTTAAGCTTGTGTTAGCAAAAGTAATTGGACTAAGTAATGTTGTCAAAAACACAAACCTCATTTCCAATACTGCAAAAACGCAATGGGTCGATTCAATTTTTATGGAACAGCCAACACTCTCAGAAGAATGCAGCAACATTTGCAATGGACTTTGGTGGGAAAATGACTTGGTTGCCATAGGACTTTTACCATCTATTGGTAGTGTTTATTTATTATTTTTTCCTCTTGAGAAGATCCTAATGAGTACTTGCACTTCACACATCTAAAACTATAATTATCTGTATGCTGAGGATTGAGAAGACTTGAATAATTCACTTTACCTTGCATAGTCAAGTTCGGATAGCGTGAGAATGAGAAGTTAAAATGAAACTAAAGATAGGAATTGAAGATGTTAAACCTAAGATGGGATTGGAACCAAATAGGGATGGAGTAGTATCCATTGAGGTCAAGATTCGAAGGGATTTTCCCTCCTAAACCCTCCTCATTACCTTCTCTACATATTGAAAAAAATTTACCACTAAAATTAGGTGGCCTCTTCCCAACACCTAGAAATGCAGCTAGGGGAGTGGACAAAATTGCATTACCCAAATCCATTAAATTATATTATATTTCAAAATATTATTTTATTTTTTTGGGAGAAGAAACATGATTTATTGATAAATAGACACATTTCTGACAAAAAGAAAAATAATACAGCACCAGACACTTTAACCCGAAATTAAAAACCACCCTGATATTTCATGCTTTGGCCTTTGAGTGGTGAGATCTCTTCTTTCAAACTGCTTTCCTCTTTTTCATACATCACTCAAACTAAGATACGTGAGGGTGGTTTTTAATTTTAGGTTAAAGTGTCTGATGATATAAAATTGTTGAAAAAAAAAATGCTAAATACAATTTTTTTTTTTTGGTTTAGACATTGAAGGGGATTCAACCAGGACCTAGTGGCTTACTGCTAAATAGAGTTTGATGATTTCCTCAAAATATATGTATAGAGTTGATGAAGGGCACATACTACTACATTTTTTTTTTAACACTGACATGGCAAGATTTCATTGGCAACTTAAAAAACCATACATAACGAACCTGACCGAAGTCAATCCCAGTTATTTTCATATCTCTGCGTCTCTTCCAATTTCTCAAACCTGGTGTGCTCTCTGCAGTGTATACACTGAACTTCTTGTTTCATTCATCACCTTCTTCAATCAAACATGCAACAGGTAACTGAAACCCTCACAAAACCCTAATTTTTTTATTCTCAGCACTCTATATTCTAGAATGATTATGGACTCTAACAACCTTTGAAAATCACCTTTGAAAATCAATATATATATATATATATATATATATATATATATATATATATATATATATATGAAGGGTGGAGGATCTGAGACAGTGGTGACATGGGAGGATCAGCAGAATATTAACAAATTCGGAAGATTAAACAATCGATTTCACGAGCTCGAAGATGAAATCAGGATCGCAAAGGTACCACCCCATTAAATTCAGACATATTCTTATGTGTGCGTGTATGTGGGTATGTGCATTCTGACTTTGCTTCAGGTTCTGCTGGTAATTTTATTGCATAATCTAAGTGGGTTTAAAAATTAGAGAAAAAACCCAACTTTGCTTTTGGTGATTTAGCTGTAAGTTTCATGGCTATTGAAAAATTTTTTTCCAGTTTTTTTGGCTTTATATATTTTTCTAAATTGTAATAGTTTGGTTCTGTTTTTTAATCATGAGTTATTGAGTTTGATGCATGATTTGGCTGGTTTTGAAAATTAAAGAAATTCTGCTTTGATTTTGTCTTAATTGTGATGGGAACTGACAAAATATTGTTTCTGGAGTCATTTTTAGTGTGTTTTGACTAATGAGAGTGAACTGAAATTGTAAGATATTGGGTACTTATTGTGGTATGATCCTGTTTGAAAAAATAGCATAAATTGGAAGGAATACTGAAAATAGAATGGAGAATGGATGATGAAATATCCTAAAAGAATTTACATAATTTGGATTGGCTTTCTTTTTAAATCCTGAAGCCATTTGGTGTCTACATGTTGGAAAATGCTTTCCTTACATAAGATTTGTACATTTTTTTTTTTTTAAAAAAAAAAAAAAAAAAAACATACAGAATAATGTGCCATGGATGTTTGAAATTGAAAAGGGGAGTAATGAGCCATGCCATTTGGTATAGACCTTAGGTGAACGCTTTCAGTTTGTATAGCAGTACTTGGTTGCAAGATACAGGATACCTAATGCAAACTTGTTTCATATATACAATAAAATCAGAGAAGTAATAAAAATGGAGAATGTAGTGAAAGCAACCTGCTTCAAGATGAGGAGCAGAATTTTCTGGAGGGAAATCGCTTAATTTGAATTGCTTCTTGTGTTTTGTTATTTTATTTTTATTTTTTATATATCCCAAACTCCCAAAGAACTGTGGCACCCAAATATTATGATCTTCTGAGTCTAGATATCTTATTTAAATAGTGTCTTGTTGAAGTAAATTTAGTAACAACTATAAATAATTGGAATCCTACTATTACTATTCCATTTTGACAAACCTTAAACATGAGGTAGGAATTTAGCATGTGTTTGTAATGTGACACAATTCTAATTGTTAAATTTGATTTCAGTCCCCTCCAACCAACCCAACGTACCCCCATTTATTAAAAGCAATTGTAAAGTCTTTCAGAAATGCCTTGAATTGAAATATTTATCACAAATTTAACATAGGCTTTTGTCATGTGACTTGCCATTTCCACCATATGTTGGATAGGCCCAAAGTTGAGGGTGTTGAATAGGTGTGTTCTCATTCCATGACTTCATTTTACTTTCCTAGATTGCAAAATTATCCTCTGACTGATGTAACTCTTTAGCTGATGACATTTTGATATGCTACAATGTTTGTCCCTTCATACCTTTTTTCAATCCCCCTCACAATGCATTTGTCAACAATCTTTGCCTAATGTCTGTTCGAGTGCTGCTTCAGAAGCACCATATTTTGTGGCATCTGGCAAAGCATGTTCTAGAAGAGTCCTTGCGTATCAATTATTTTCTATTCACATTTTTTTTTTTCCTAGAGTTCTTGTTTGTTAAAATTTATTTTGTGTTTCCAAAATTATAGAGGAACAGTTCTAGTGTTTATGGAAGATCTTTTTTAACATCGAGAAGTTCTATAATTTTTTTTTTTTTGTACAATCATATGCTTGTAATGGAACGAGGGAATATTACAAATTGATAGCGAAGAGATACCTAAACGCGACCATTTTTTATGGAGAAATTGGATATAATATGTGTGATCATAGAGTATCTATCAAATTAAAGGGGAAATTGAAATTTTACAAGATGAATATAAGACCAACCATGCTCTATGCCATAGTTGTCAAAAGCGCGCCTAGGCGCAAGGTGCAGGCAGGCGCAGCTGAAGGGCCTGGCTTCAGGCTAGGCGAGGCGAGGTCAGTGAAGCCCCCCAAAAAGCACGCTTTTTAGGCTTTTTTCCTAGGCGCAAGGCACAAAAAAAGCGCGCCTCATTGAACTCAAGCCTTTCCAGCAAATTTTTAAAAATTGATTTATATTCTAGCCGTTAGATCAAATCTAATGACTATGATTTTAAAGAAAAAAAATAGAAAGAAAGTAAGAGAGGAAAAGAAGAGGGAAGAAACGAAGAAACCCTAAAGTGGTGAAGTCTGAATACAACAGCCACTCTCTCATCCGTTAAAAACCCTAAAATACGCCCAAAGATGTATATAAAGAATGAAAGATTCAATGTCGGAAATACCCCTGCAGAAACGTAAAATACCGTTTTCGTCTCAATTTGGGCCTATCGACCCAGATTGCGGTCTCACTAGTGTGACGCAGGGGGGCTCCGCCCCCCCGCCACCTCTGTTGAAGGTTGTCTACATTCCCAACATAATTGTCATTTCACATTTGAGTACTTTGCTATAATTATTACTTATTTATATCCTTGCATTTGAATTATCATAATCTAGTTTGATTTAACATGAAAACATTTAACAAAGTTTTTTTATTTTCCCTCTCAAAAGGCCTGTGTAGGATTTGAACCTACAAACCTTGTATGGTTGCTCAACGCCCTAACCAATTGAGCATATAGGCCAAAAATTTGAGAGTATTCAATTATTTATGTTTAAATTGATTTATTTATTTTATTGGCAGTTAATCAAATATTTTAGAATTATTTTTATGAAAATGTGCGCCTCATGCCCACGCTTTTTTTTGCGCCTTGCGCCTAGGCCCCAGGAGACCTTTTCGCCTAGAGTGCGCCTTGTGCCTTTAACAACTATGCTCCATGGTACCAAATGTTGGGCAATTAAGTGGCAACATGTTTAGAAAATGAGTTTAGCCAAGTGAGAAAGCTAAGATATCAGAGTGGGTAATATGGGGAAAAATAAAATATCAAATGAATACATTTGTAAGCCACAATTCAAGATCTTTTTTGGTCTTCTTGTTATTCTTGTAGTGCCTGAAACTTGAGCCGTACCTCTTTTTATTGGTGTGGTAGTTTGGTCGTTGTTGCACATGACAAAGGGTCAAGTGTCAATTATGCAAATGGGAAAAGGTCATGTTCGGTAACATATTCTACAAGTTGTTCAATTCCTACATGTAGCGTCCCTATTTTTAAATTTATTCAATTTCCACATGTAGTAAGACGGAAAATTGCAACTGGGGAAGCCTGTCATTTCACTAAAAGTACAATACAAGTGAGTGGCTAGAATGACCCTTTTTTTTAATCTCTTTTGTCTGGTGGAAAATGTGAACTGTAAGAGTGAAAATATAGTGTAGCAAACTGAAATGCCACCCAACCTTAGAAATAAATATTGTCATCTCTTTAGTCTAAATGAATTTAAGTTCTTTCCTCTCCGCCGGATTCATCTCTTTTAAGTCACTAAGCATCAAAACTTTCTACTATGAAAGCATTGAGTGAGATCTTAACATCCAAGTATGTGTGTTTATTAAAGTTGTATTGGCTTGCTCTCTGTTCTCTTTCCCTTTTAACGTAATAGTTTTTCTTCAGGAAACAAATGAAAATCTGGAGGATGCAAGCAATGAGTTGATTCTTACTGACGAGGATGTGGTGCGTTTTCAAATAGGAGAGGTTTTTGCTCATGTGCCAAGGGAAGAAGTAGAGAGCAGGATAGAGCAGATGACAGAGGTGACTAGCAAGAACTTGGAGAAACTGGAGGAAGAGAAAGGTTCTTTACTTGCACAGATGGCCGAGTTAAAGAAAATTTTGTACGGGAAGTTTGGGGACTCTATTAATCTAGAGGAGGATTAATAGTGTATGCTTCATTATTTGACACCAGTTAGGTTGCTTCTTGTTGTGTTGATGATATAATTTTCCTTGCATATTCTTAGAGGATGTTGTGCATTTGTCTTTCGAATGTCAGGAACATTGCATAATTTAGTGGCTTGTTTGGATATTCAAGTTTGCCGGAGTATTAGTAAATGGACTTGTGTTCCAGAGATGTCTATTTTGAAGTGGTTTCTCCTATTCCCATCTTGCAAGTTGTTTTGTTTAATTTACAATTTACTTGGAGATCAATAAGATTGTCAAAAATCAAGATACGTTTAACTAGTTGGGAATTTGCAGATCCAGGTTCTGAGTCTGGTTTTATCCTTCAATCCACTTATGGAAAACAAATGTGAAATTAGATGTGGAGATGGATTAGATTAGTCATATTTGTCTCAATGGTTTGGAAAAGTCACATTTCTCTCAGTTGTTTGGATATTGATCTTGCAACCATGTTCATAGCTTGAATCATCCTGTATAGTAGCTCTAACTTTACATGTAGCACGAGTACTGACTGTCTGGCATGTTCAATTCTTTACCATGACAATATTACTAGAGTAGAAAATGCTGCAAATTTTGCTTAAAAGTAGCTTGCATGAAGTGTTGTCCGTGAATTATTAGTGTCCAGAGTGTCATTCATACAAACTTGACCAAGCGCAAGTAGGATTGTAAGATGAATTTTTGTCGAAGAATTTCTGATTGCCTTCGTGAAATGACAGTTGTTTTCCCCTTTGTTTCGTTATAATAATAACAGAGCATATATGTTATTATTTCTCATTATGTAGCATTCCTAGCTTCTTTCTATTTTTTGACAAATAATTATAGGTGATGAAAACTTTGGTTTCTTTGCATTCTGCCAATGAGCTGTAACTCATTGTTTAGAGGGCTTCCCAACTGATAACAGAGGTTGGGAGTTCATACTAGCCTTGATAAAACTAGGACTTGAGTGTGTAAAAAGTTGAATTGTCAAAATGTTCGTGACATATTTGTTTCTGGATGAGTAAACGAAAGAAACTAAGTATTAGGAGTAAGAAGACTCTCCATCTGTGTCTCTGTATCTTAGACACAAAGCAAGAAATATGAATTTGAGAAAGAAGGTACTAGAATGAAACAAAGAGAATGATCTCTTCTCGTTTCCATCTCTGCAGAAATGAATATGAGGTTTGCCGAATTTCTATGGCTTGGAGTTGTGATATTCCTGTTCATTACAAGGGTTTTTGATCCTGAAATTCCCCTTCAATAAATTTCTTCAAACATCTAAGAATATACGAGTTTGTCCACTTCTTTGTCGACCCATTCGAATAGGGTAGAATTTAAGACACTTTGACCCCTAAGTTCTAGTAGTTGAGGTGCAGATTATTGGGAGAATTTAACCAACAAACATTGGTAAGGGATGGCCTCTGCTGATCTTAAAAGGTCATGGTCCTTAAGGTTTAATCACCTTTGATATAATGTGCAGCAATGGTCCATGTCAAGCCTCAGCCTAGAGAGAGAGAGAGAGACTAGACTGCATTTCCCTTCGAAAATGTATACCGAATTAGAGTGTATTAAGTACTAATAGTACAGAATAAAACGAGTTTCTTGACACTCAAATGTCCTACATTTAGCTGAAAAACCAGATAAAAAGGATCATAATGCAGAAGCAACAACCGATAGCCAAGTTGGCGGTAGCAAGCCCAAAAGATTCAGCTAACACTACATTTGTGCCAGAAATGAATGCAGTCACCATTCCCATGATGGAGTAGCAGGTAAGTGCTGAGGCAAACCTTATGAAGTGTAGAAACGTATAGTAATTTATATGCATTGAAGCCCAATAGTGCATTACCATTGAGGCTACAGAGCAACAAAAAGCTACTGTATTAGCTATCAAAAATTGTTTGAAAGCTGAACTTTTGCTTAATATTGCTGTGCCTTGATCCTGTTCTTGGCTCTTGTAGCCACCAGGCATTGAGAAACCGGCTGCAAAGGTGACGGACACGATAATCATTGCCACCTATAAATGGGTATTGGCTTCATCCTTAAGACTGATATTTGTAGCATTTTCTTTCTACTGGGTCTTCTTTCCTATCTAGGGCTAAACTGTTCACCTTCATTCTCTCTCTAGATTCTCCTTTCAAATTAATGTCTGGGTCCTCAGCAGGTTCTTCTTTCCTTTCAATTTGTTGGGTTTGCTCCTTCATATCAAAACTTTCTGTTTCTGTATTTTCTCTGATGACCACTCTGTTCAAACTTGCACCAACTTTATCATGATCCAAGCCTGAAAGTGTTTGTTATGGCAACTTAAAAGAAGAAGAGAAACAAAATAAAGAGAGAAGTGAAGGGAAGAGGAGAAGAAACTGCTGGATCATTTTCTTCATCTTGGTTATGTGGAGAAAGCGGAGAGAGAATGAGAAGAAAAGGATAGATGGACCCTCAATTCTGTGAAAACTTTCTTTAGGCCAGCTATTTTACTCCCAACTTTTGTACCAATTCAGGTGGTTCGCTAACCTGGCATGCCACATCAAGCATATAAAAAATAATTATGTTGTTTGCACCAAATCTGAATTTTAAAAAAACAATAATAATAATAATAATAATAATTAACGTTAATTACCAATGTGCCACATAAGTCAGCATGAAAATTGGCACAAAATAATTGGTGCAAATAGCATTTTTCATCTAAAAAAACTCAGATCAATCAACTGAACATGCCAAGTGAGTTAGCACAAAAGTTGGTCCCTCCACTCTTCTTCTCATCTCTTCTTTTCTCTTCAACATTTCAGCTTAATTAATTAAGTCCATAGCCACCATACCCTTTCAAAGCGCCTGAGCTCTACTTGTGCTATGATTTCAATGGCAGTGAAACCTTCCTTGTTCACAGCCACCTTATCAACTCTCCTATCATCTGCCAGCATTTTCACAATCCTATGATGTCCATAGATTGCAGCCAAGTGCAAAGGTGTGTTCCCTTCTTTATCATAAGATCCTCAAGATCTGGTGTCTTTAGAACAAAATTCACTGCACTAGCTTTTCCACTTTGAGCAGCAACATGAAGAGCAGTCCTGTATCTGCGATCCCTCAACTCACTAGTCTCTGGACAAAATTTAATGAGCTCTCTCATAACAATCTCGTGGCCTTTGTGTGATGAAAATATGCAGAATAGTGAAGAGGGATCCATCCCAATTCATCAGCTTCTGTGATTGCAATTGGCCATTTTCGGATAATAGCACTCAAAACATCTTCTCATAAGAAACCCACAAAGGAAACATTAAATTTCAGGGAGTAAATAATTGGGAAGAAAAAATTTTGAATATATACTATATATCATTCCAATGGGTTGCTATAGAAAAGTAAATAGGTCGGGTTTGTACGACACATTATTCTTATTTATGGTTTGACAAATGGATTGTAAAATCCAATCTGAAACAATTATTTTGAAAAGTCGACTGTTAGGTAAAATATTTACTTACATATATCATGCATGTCAAAAATCACATTAATAGTTTTTTTTTTTTTTTTTTAGGTGGTCCCTTAAGCATGATTGAGTAATGCTACAAATCACTACAAGTACTGCTATAAGAAGAAAATGAGAGTAATTTGAAAATTCATCAATGAGTAATTTTAAAAATTTACAGCATTTTTTATTGTAACGATACCTTATAGCACTGGTTAACATATTCTAATATAATTTAAACCAACCCTCATCATCTATTCTACAATACTAATCAAAAGTTATCACTAAATCAATAAAATTCCAAAAATTATGGGTAAAAGTAGTTAACATTGGAGAGATTTTTTTCCTCTTTTTTTTTTTTTTTTTTTTTTTTTTTTTTTTGGTTGAAGGAGAGATTTCTTAAGCATTAATGCAATCATGGCAACGAAATGTAAGAAAATTCACAGCATTTTTTAGTGCCAGCATTCGCCAAATGGCACGAATAACCATTGAGGATCCAGTCCCTTGGCATTCAATGAGCATTCATGTGTCATCATGTCGATGTCCATTTAATTATAAATTACTGTTTGACTCATATGTTATCAGCAGAAAACATTTTGTATTCCTATGGTTTTAGACATTAATTCCTATAATTTTGATTTGTGACACTTTGCACCCTTCTATGAGTCAGTCATTTGTTTATTTGATGGTGTTAGGCTTTATTTTTTTATACAGTATTTATCATAAATTACTAATGCAGATACATGCATGTCGATAAAATTCATAATTTTTTTTAATATATTTTATTTATCATATGAAAAAAATAATTCATAAATATAAAAATATAAATAGAAAAATCGTGAAACTTCATGGACATTTTTATAAATACATTAGCAATCTAAAATAAATACAGCATAAAAAATATGGGGCGTCAAAGAAACAAATGGCTAATTAATAGAAGGGTGCAACGTGTCACAAATCAAACTATAGGGGGTCAACGTGTCACATTTAAAACCATAGAGATACAAAGTGTTTTCCATTGATACTGTAGGGCATCAAACTATAATTTCCCCTATATATATTTTTTTAACCAGGACATCCCCATTTTCATTAACTTTTCTTAAAATCACTTTATTTAGGGCCAATTGGGTTAGCTTTTTCTAAAATCAGTTTTAGAAAACTATTTATTTACATTTCTCCTTACAGTCCATTTGGATTGAGAGAGTTGGGGAGAAGAGAAGAGGAGAAATTTTTTAAAATTCTCTTGTTTGGCAAACCAAAATAGGAAAAAAAAGAAGGGAGGGGGAGAGAAAGTGGAAAGAAAGTGGGGAGAAAAGGGCCCATATTTCTCTCTCTCCAAATTGGGGAGATTTGGGGAGAGAGAAAAGAAAGGAAAGCCAATGGGCATGATTTTACTACTTTGCCCTTTCTCTCCCTTGTTTAGCTTTTATTTTCTTTTTATGTAAGTAAGGGCAATATTGGATAAAGTAAAGACAATATTGGAATTTATCCTTTACTACTTTGCCCTTTGTCTCCCTTGTTTAGCTTTTATTTTCTTTTTATGTAAGTAAGGGCAATATTGGATAAAGTAAAGGCAATATTGGAATTTATCCTTTAAAATTTTCTCTTTTCTTCTCTTATGAAGACTATCCAAACAAGATGGACAGAGTTATTTAACTCTCTCCCCTGTCTATCCAAACAAGGTGGAGAGAAAGTAATTTAACTTTCTCTTCTTTTATTCTCTTCTCTTAATGAGATTCTCTTCTCTTCTCTCCAATTCTCTCAATCCAAACATAGTGTTAGTGTTATGTTCAACCCATCTCTCCACATATCAAAATTCTCATACTAGAGGTTATTGTGGTAAAAGTTAGGATCTCCTAGCTTTTGCCACAACCACTACCATGATGAAACTTTTGCGAATCATCTTATCCCTTCAAAAGTTGTTGAGAAGCGGATTTTCACACTCTCTTAGATCAAGAGGAATTTTAACCTTCAAATGTGATTTTAAGAAAAGGTAATACAAACAAGCCCTTAATAGATTGGTATCAATCACTTTTTGCATTAGCTTTTCTTAAAAATCACTTTTAGAGCTTCAAATTCCATATGATCTAAGAGATATAAGTGATAATTACTTTCAGAAGATTTGAGGAGTGATAGAATGGGTAGCAAAATTTTCATACTTCAAGTAATTGCAGCAAAAACTAAAATGCTCCAACTTTTACCAATCACTTCTAATTTGTAAATTTTTGTATCTTATAACATGATTTGAACATAAGGCTCTTTTCAGACCCTTTCATCTATTTATAAATACTTCTACTTGATTATTAAAAAATTAAAAATTAAAAAAAAAAAAAATACACTGATTGAACATCATACTACATAGATTCAGAATGATGTTCAGTCAGTAGACCATTAGACCCTAATAGCGTGCATCTATATAGTATGCATCGTGCACAAATGTACAAAGCATTCCTCCAAACCCCCTCTTCCATTTATCTACATATCCCACCGTTGTCTGAATCTTTAATAAACAACCTGAGCTCCTCAGCACCTGCTCATGTGTCTGAACAGAGCTGTATGGACTGACTGGAAACACGTCTCTAAAGACAAATGAATAGTCAAATTATGGATGATGGATGATTATGCTACTCAGGCCTTGCTAGTTGTATCCTACATGCTGCTTCTCTAAGGGAATAACATAAATGGTACTGGTTGCAAACCCCAAGCATTGCAACTTGCAAACTGTTACAATGGTAGTCATTGCAACTTTGCAAACTGTTACTACAGTCCACCTTGACCCCCAATCATGTTGCCAAGATGCTTTTCAGCTGAAACTCAACTTCTTGAAAACATAAAACCAAACTATACCTCATTTTACACTTCTCTATCTATCTATCTATGTTTATTTGCAAGACTACATCTATGCAAGGTTGCCTGAAAAAAATGAGTTTTCTCAAGCAACGCTTATTTGCAATTGTTGCATTGCAAGATTTGTGGCTGTAGTGGCAACCAGACAAGGTTGCCTGAGAGTCTAAATTCTCAACCAAAGATCAAGATTACACTTCAAAGTCTATATCAGCACAAATTTATTCGTTTCCTGTGAAAAAAAAAAATCCTTGAAAATTACAAATGCACTACTAAGAAACTGTTATTTAGATATTACAAAAGTTAATATTCCCAAGATGAAGAGACACACATCAAAAGCTATTCTAACATGTAATAATTCTGTAATTGAAACTCCTTAAAAAGCAAAATATCATAGACCTCACTTCATAATCTTCCCAAAAGTTGCTTAATATATCAAATTATTCATGTCAAGAATTTTCACGAAACAAAAGTGGTCAAGGATAAAAGAGAGAGAGAAAAAAATAAAGGAAATGAGATATCATCATAAGAATCTGACTAAACAGGGTGATTAAAAAATAAAAAAAGAGCTATCATAATTTCTTATGAGTAATCTCACTCCCTTGTCTATGACTGCATGGTACAGGTCTAAGATTCTATGACAAAAAATGTTCATTTACCAAAACCTGGGATCTTAAAATCAAGAAATTCTCCAAGCATGCTGAATCAGATATCATTACTTCACAAAAATGCATAAAGGCACTTTAGGTGGAAGCATGAAAGATAAAAGCATAAATGTTATAATCAAAGATTAAGCAAAAGGAACGCTGATGAGGAAATGGGAGCATAATGGTGAGAAGTGAGAACAGACCTCCACAATCACAAAAGTCGAGACAATATGAATATGATCGGCAGTGAAAGCCCATAAAGTGTAAGACAATTACAGGTTTAAAAACAAACAGAGATATATGGTTTATACTTTGTACAAATCCATTTTACTTCCCCAAGTGATTAAACTAATCAGTATGTCACCCCATTCATCACGTTATCTATCAACCGCTGTCCTACTTTGAATGCTGCTGAGGGGTAAACATATCATTTGAACAAAGACAGCAACAGTTATACTGAATTATAAAACCACCAAACACCTTGGGGGCATAGTTTCGTATTGGCATCAGGTGAACAAACAAACAACCATGCCAAAGCAAATAATCCATGCAACCAGCCTCACTCAAGATCAACACATAATAATACCTTTGCCACACATGCTCTATGTTCCCAACTGTATAGGACAAAAATTTCTCAAGCTGGTCAATTAACAATACAAAAGAAAAGAAAAAAGGCAGTAATACACTTTTCCAATTTAACATATCTAATATATTAGAAACAAAATTATAATCAAACTATAATGGCTAAAATAAAGTCATTGGTGAATACAATAGATCCATTAAAGAACATAGAAATCGCATCCCCCATTCAAGCCACCAACTGACCTGCACCCAATTCAATCCTAATGAGGAAGATTGTTGATTTGCCGCACAAGATTACAGACCCATTTCCACCACAAGAAGACCGTATAAAAAGCAAAGTTAGAGAGACAGCCACAGTACAAAATCCAAGTCAACTTAACATCTTGTTTGCTTTCCCCAAAACAGGAAGATAAGGAATAAGGCATTGAATCCTACCTCCTCAAGCTCGAACCAATAAAATCACAGCGACAAATACCCCGAGACACCCACATCGAACCAAAGCCCAAAAAACCAACTATCACGGCGAAAATCTTTAACCATTAGACCAACAATTCGCCACTATAATGAAACAATCAAAAGATTCAAACTCGAGTATACGTCGTCATCGTCGTCCGCAATGGCCGACTCCCAACAACCGAAAGTAACCCACCTTCTACCGCACTGTCCTCGTCAAGAAACAAGTCCTCTGTGAGCCGAAATGCTGCGTGTAACCCAACAACCACAAATCCAATGATAAGAGACACGAGTACATTCAACCCCACATGTGTAAACACCAATGCAACCACAGTCACCAAGCTGAGCATAAACAGTACGATTCGGTCATCGATTGTGCGATTAAAGATAACGAGAGGGCCGTCTCGAAAGAAGTAGAGGAAGAACCACGCAACGAAGACGGTCAAGAACACGATCATCGATACAGGATGGTATATAAGACTGAGGAAAACTATGAGGAGGATTACCATGGTGTAGTTTACACGGAAGTAGCCAAGATTTCGCTTGACGCGGGCCATGGCTTCGGCGTAGGTGTACGGACGGGAAAATGAAGAGAGGTCGAAGAGTTCTCGCCATGGGCGGCGCGTGGCTATCACGGATTGGGTCGTGGTCCTGGCTCGTGCGAAGAAGGAGAGGGAGGATGGCGAAGCTTCTGTTGCAGAGGTGGTGGTGGTGGTAGTGGTGGTGGTGGGGAGTGAGCCGTAACCCGCGGATGATTTCATCGATATTGATGTGGACTCAAGACGAAAATCCCAAACCCTAGCTCGATCAAATCGAAGAAAGTGCTAAATCTATCTCTCTATACAAGTAAAGAGAAACACCCGAGAGAGAAAACCAGGTCAATTAATTTGAAGAAACAGATATATGAGAGAGTGTGTGCGTGTGCGTGTGCGTGTGCGTGTGCGTGTGCGTGTCACTCTATCTTCAGATAGAAACTCTAGGTAAAGCGATACAAATATGAGTGTGTGTGTGTATATACAGAGAGAGAGAGAGAGAGAGAGAGAGAAACCCTAGGGTCCGGATCTGACAGAGGAGGAAGAAGACTCAAACAGAGTGGAGGATGATGGCAGTTAAAGTAATGTGGAAGTTATAAAGTTTAGGCTTTGAATAGGCATACAACTTTAGCTTAATGTACGGCACGATTTCATGCTTATTGAAGAGAGCGTTTGGCGTGTTCGAAATCGACTTCGTAACTTTAAAAGTAATTTTTAAGAAAAAACATATATATATATATATATATATATATATATATATATATATATAGAGAGGTTTTCTCTTATGAGGATCACCTTACTTTAAGCTAAAGTAAGCATCTAACAGTAGAGCCGCCTGTGATGAAATTTTGGAAAACTGACCGTTGGATTAGATACCCCTATAATGTATGTCATGCTTGCCAAAAATCACAGTGATCCAACGGTTAGTTTATGAGAAAACTGACTGTGAAAAACTATGATTTTTTTGTTCTTTAAAATGTTTTCATTTTTTGGCAGTCAGTTTTCTCATAAACTAACCGTTGGATCACTGTGATTTTTGGCAGGCATGACATACATTATAGGGGTATCTAATCCAACGGTCAGTTTTCCAAAATTACATCACAGGTGGCTCTACTGTTAGATGCTTACTTTAGCTTAAAGTAAGGTGATGCTCATAAGAGAATTTCTATATATATATATATAGATTTTCTCTTATCAACAAACCCTTATTTTAGCTTAAAATCAGCAAATAAGAGGAGCCGTTGGATCATCACGGAGGGCTGGGATTTGTTCACTTAAATGACCCGGTGAGGACCCGCGAGAAACCCAAAATCATCCTATGACCCGCGTGAAAGTTGAATAAGATAAAACCCTGCCGGCGTGAAGCTCCTCAAATCGCAACCCCAAATCTCCCCAAATCTCACAAATCCCACTCTAGGGCAACGAATTGGACTCCATCTCTCCCGCGGCTGAAGAAGCCCCAACCCGCAGAATCACTTAAAATCAGTCCCAAATGCAAAATAAACCCTCACCCAGTTGGCATAAAACATTTAATTCAAAATTTTCAACAAATTTACGAAGGAGAGAATTGAAGATCCATTGCGCTTTAGCAAAGAGAGAGAGAGAGAGAGCTTACTGGGAAGAGATAAATCATTAACAGGGGGATTACACATGGTGATGACTGCAACGCCGTCGTTTCCGACCTCCATCGTAACTGGAACCACCGCCATGGCAACTGAGTTATAGAGATCCAGAGTTAAGGGGTTTTTTCAGTGAAGAAGAAGAAAATGATAATGGAAGTCTCAGAAGATATGATCGTAACAAGAGAGAAAATGGCGTTGTGGCTGACTATGAGTTGCCGGAAGTAGGCCGCCGGAAGCTCTTGTGTGATTGGAGATGGGAGATGGAGATATGGGTTAACACGCGGGTCTTTGCAGGTCACGGGCCATTTAAGTGATCTCAAAATCAGCCGTCCCTCTCTTATCCAACGGTTGCCCTCATTTGTGCATTTTAGCTTAAAACCAGCATTTGCTGATGAGAGAAAATTTCTATATATATATATATATATCAGAAATGATACAGTGAGGCCGGCCTAACTTTTGTTGGGTCCGGTCACCCTATTTAGGAGGTGATGCAGTTCACAATTTCACATTCGACCGTTGGATTTCTTATTCATGCAGTGCTTGTCATGCCTACAAAAAATCACAGTGATCTGACGGTTGGTTTATGAGAAAACTAACTTTGAAAAAAACTAAAATTCAAAGAATAAAAAAATGACAATTTTTTTTTTCAAAGAATAAAAAAATGACGGTTGGTTTCAGATCACTGTGATTTTTTGCAGGCATAACAAGCACTGTATGAATAAAAAATCCAACGATTGAAATGTGAAACTGTGACCTGCATCACCCCTTAAATGGAACTGTGACCTGCATCACCCCCTAAATGGGGGTGACCAGACCCAACAAAAGGCAGGATGGCCTGACTGTATCATTTTTGTGTATATATATATATATATATTTGGTGAGTTCTTCCAAATAATTTTTTTTAAAAAATTTAGGTTACGGAAAGTCCATTTGTGAGAACTAAAAACCATTACTTTTAAAAATCCACATTTGTTTGGACATAAAAGGACTTCTAGAGAATCTGCCTGTACCAAACAATATATTTTTTTCTAAATAATATTTTAGAAATTCCATTTTAAAAATTATTTCTCCAAAGATGACTTCTATGATAAGACACTACTGCCAAACGCCTTCTAAGACTTTTGTTGTCTACACTACACCCTTTAGGTTTTATCAGTCGCCTATAGTAAGAGAAAATTTTCTCTTAAAGTAAAATTCTAATTTAATCCTCTCAACTATCTCCGACTTATATTTTGTATTTCTATAATTTTAATATCAACACAGTGACCCATTTTAGTTTTAATTATAACGCTTTTCATCCTTCCATCTATCAGCCATTTGATTCCTTAACTGAAAAATAATATTAGGCTTGTTATTTTTGCATGCAATATTTATCCTAAATTGTTAATTTACATATAAACATATTGATGAAGTTTTTCAATTTTTCTCAGTATATTTTACTTATTGTGAATTTTATTTACTCTTAAACAAAAATAATTCATAAAAATTAAAATATATTAAGAAAAATTACAAAACTTCACCATTATACTTATAAATACATTAGCAATTTATAATAAATACAAATAAGAAACCTAACACCATTAAGAGAGAGAATTTGTGCATTAAAAAAAAAAATAAAAAATAGTCTACATCCAAACCTTAGCTAAAATAAGAACCTGTTTGGAATAATTTTCCTAAAAACTTTTAAAGTTCAAAATTCCACTTGATCTAAACAAATGGGTAATTACTTCTAGCTGATTTAAGCAAATATAAGATGATTGGCCAAAACTAAACCTCTTGATTTTTGGCACAACCAATTTTAATATGTAAATCTTGATATGTCAAGAGTTAGTTTGGATATAACTGCAAAAAAATTTCGAAAGAAAACGAAAAGCAAAACAAAACAAAAACTATATAAATATATTTGGTCATGGGATATTTAACTAAAGCACATACTATTCTCATTGGCAAAATTGGAAAGAGACTCACCCATTACACTAATTAATTTCCGCTGATCAGAACTGTTATGTACAACCCCCTATCCAAAATTATTCTTAGGAATTTTTAATAACAAAAAGGATAAATAATCACCTCAAAATATCTCAAATGACAACAAAAATGCAAAAACATTTAATCCACACAATGTTTTCAGTCCCTCTTCTTATACCTTCGGTGTATCTGCAGAGCACCACTATGATTTTTGCTGCTCTGTACCATGAAATTTCCTCCCAGCTTCAACAGCTTCCCTATAAAGATGGCACAGCAAGATGAGTTAAGTGAGCATGTACTCCAAAACTTATGTAGAAGGAAAATTAGCATGTCATGTGAAATTCGTACAATCCCGTGTTACACAAAACCTGATTCAAAAAATGACACTCATTTTGTAGCTTATAGGCTTAGATCTAAATCATATTAATTTCAATTGCTGCTTTCTTTTCAGTGTCTTATCTTTGTAAAAGAGAGGGAAAAAGGGTGGGGGAAAAATATCGTAGTAAAGACAAACCGGACGCAGCTCATGCGCCACTAAATCATGTCGCAAAACCTTTATGATGTAATACTGTTCATCTCTAATCCATTTTATTAAGTTATTCGATACAAACTGATTCAGGGAGCTTGCTTACAGTGGGAACAAAAGTTAGTAACCCTTCCTTGTGGGTTCACAACAGTGACAAAGGTATCTCCAAATTTTGATACAGCCCATGCTTTTATTTAGTGTAGATAACTTGAGTTCACCCCAAAAAATGTTTGTTATGTTGCAAGACATCTATACGAGTGTTTAGCAATCACAACATAACCACTGCCACCAACAAAACAAATGCATATGTGGATTTTCCCAAATGATCCCCAATAGAACTAATCCTCTTCAGTCAGCCTTCTAAATAATTCCCAAACCTCAATTGTCTATGATTTGGGGCAACCTATATAAGTGCCCAAGAATTGGAAAAAAAAAAATTGTGGTTGCAAAGTCAAGGTATTAACTTAATTGTAAGGTAATGTTCCTAGATCAACACAAAAAGAAAAGGGAAATGTCAGAAAAGAAGAGAGACATCTGATCATAACCTGAAAGCATTTACAAGCTCCTTATTTTCAGGTTCAAGCTTCACGCCCTCGTAGAAAGAATTGGCTGCTTCATCAAACTTCTGCAACATAAATGGTAAGCAAATATATGTCAGATGATACAAACCAATATTCTTTTTCTTCTTATGTTTTTTTAATAAGCAATAAAAATTTTATTAGAGAACGAAGAAAAACTACAAGTGAGGACAACATGAGATGATATGAATCATATTATTCATTCTAAACTTGGAGTATGAGGGAAAATAAAAGCATGCCTGCAATAAACGCAAAGCTGCACCTTCCCGGTAGCAAGCTTTTGGCCAATCCGGTCTTAGATCTCTGCAGGCCTTTGCATCAGCTAAGGCATGGTCAGCTTGTCCTAGACGGATCCAACAAAGGCTTCTATTGGAAAGCAAAGTAGCATCAGTTGGGTCAAGATCAATTGCCTGCAAATGCATCACCATATCACAATGGTTGTAGTTTAGATAGCTTGCCAGTTGCAATTAACAAATAATATGTAAAGAACTATTGACAATAAGAAAGTATAATAATTAAGTCCAGCATTTAGAAGCAACAGAAAACAAAGGGAATGGCCGAAAAAAAGTGGCACACTCTCTTGTACATGTAAATCCCTCAACACTTTTGTCAAGATTTTTCTCACTCACTTCTGAATTTCTGATATCAAATTGTTCCCTCCCGCAAACTCACCACCCAATTTTCAACTTGCTCAAACAACCAGGTACCAACCACTACTTCCAACTAAAGGAAGAAACAAAATTCATATGACTTTGAGACTTCTCATCCACTCAATTCCCAATATATAAGAAACATATTTCTACTCCAATGTCAAATCCAACCTAGCTCAATTCGAAATTGCCCAAGGGCTAGTTTATGCATGTTCTAATTGCATTGGGTGATTAAGTTAGGTTTTTCTTTCTTAAAAAAAAAAAAAAAAGGTTTTTCAATAGGCAAAATTTCACAATATTCAGATATAAGAAAATCTTTCATAGCAGGAATGTGCTTATCCTAAGCAAAAGTGTATAGATGATGGGGAGTTTACAACAGGTAAAACACTACCCCTTTAATCGAAGTTGTTAAATTTCTTCCCAAAGGTTGAGCATTTGACAGGTGCAAAGAAGTTAACTGATTTCCTTATTAGGAACACTTGACCCTGAAGATAAACTTAGTCACAAGGTCCCCTTGAACATAGATTGTTGTGGTAAATGGAATGGAAACAGGCCCATGGTATGACACTTAACTAGAAATGATAAGGTCACAGTGTAGACATATATAAATCATATAGATTTCTTAATTAGATAATAAAGTGGGATAAGGTAGGCTTAAGTGCAAGGCCAGTGATCTTTTTATGCATTAGAAGTTAGTAGATGAAATGTAGTCTTTAAAATGAACAAATCTTATATTCACTTTTGGAAGCATGTTTGATATCAATTAATCATATAAGGGCATAACATTAGTTGTATCCTATTTACATTGGTCTCCTCACTTGTTAAGGACTTGTGCTTTTTTTTCCTCCCCACAAAACTATAAATCCTTATAGATTTAAAAAGAAGATTTCAATTCATTACTTTTTATATTTCCTTGCTATAAGGTAAAATATGAGAAGAAATAAAAAAAGCCATTTAGCAGGTGCCGAATTTAGAGTTCTGGACTGAAAGCATTCTCTGTCTCACATCACAAAATCCAAATCACCAGCTACCAGAAAATTGTGGTAAGACCGGTATGTGAAGAGCTCCATTTTATATGGAAGCTGCTAAACATTTTGTATGGAAATGTATTCTCTGCCATCCAATGGACTTCTCTCAACTAAGTATTTAACCACATTTAAATCCTAAACTTGCAAGATAATTGAAAAACAACACTCAAATTCGTAGAATGAATAAAGAATGTACTTGTGTATAGGCATCTACAGCCATATGATAATCGTTTCTTTTGAAAGCATCATCTCCTCTTGATTTTGCTTCCGCAGCTTTCTTTTTTGCCTCCAGTGTCACCTGAATAAGAAGTTGAACATTCATGAGGATGTCAGACAATAGATTAAATGATTTTTCATACACCAGATCAGATTTCCACATTATTAAAGATAGATGTTTACAGCCATAATATTGTACTTGCAACCATCCAAAGGAAGCAAAACTACCGCAAAAGATCGTTAGTTGAATGATTTCAGTGGTCTTTTCCATGCTTTGATAAATCCATCAAAGAAATATTTCTGACAAGTACATTAATCATAAGGAATAATTCCAAGTAATTTATTAGTCCAATATTATTGCCTGTGGTTGAAGCAGTAATTAGTTCCAGAAATTGGGACAAAAATTCTTCTATTAATTTAATAAGTTTTGTTACCTTCCAAAGTTTTTTTATCAGCTTCTATGAATCCCCCAAAATAATCAAAGCCTGCTTAACCAAATTTTATCACATATTCGGTAATAATCAAATATCACAAATACTCATGAATATTTTAAATGGTTACAGTTCCAAAATGACATTATATTCTTCTAATTTTTATAAAATTTGCATGCAATGCCTCTCTCCCACTTCAATGTTCTTCAATTTTCCAAATTGAACCCCAATTCCCCAAAACTGTTTCTAAATTTTTTTCATTAAACAATATTATAAAAACTAAACCAATCATTGAACTTAAAAGGTGGCTGGTCTGATCTTTTCTGGTTGAACTGCCGGTTGAATTGTCAACCCAAAAATTTAAATTCAAATTAAGTTCATAATGTAATATAACAATGGACTGTAATTATACATAACCAACATCTAGAAACCAATCCAGTGTTGGGCAACAGAGGGTCTTTATAAACACCGAGCAGAAGTAACACAGAACCACAAGAAAGGGTAAAAGTGGCACCTCGGGGATATCTTTCTTTGACAAGATGGTGTCCTTTGGCAGATTAGCTTCGTTCAAATCTCTTGTGTCTTCCTGAAAGTTTTGCCCCTGAGAGTTAATAAAAGAATGTCCTCGTCTGCTGTAGCTGCAACTTTGGCAGCTAAAACAGGGGAAACTAACTAGGAACAAGTATTACATTGCAATCCAGAGTTTATTTGAAGCAAAAAATGAAGATGACAGTGTGGTGAAGTAAACCTATTGTGGATTCAATTGGACAAGTAGAGCTACTTTCCCAAAGGTTGAATAGAGCCCTCAATACACATCCATGCAGGAAAAAAAAAAGTTCTTACGTTTTATATTCTGTCCCAGAAGAGATGGTAAATATGTGGTCACTGCAATAAAATGTGTCTGGCTAAGAATAGAAAAAGCAGATTACATGGATATTTCTCCACCTCACGGAAGCATGTTAAAATGATCTTTAAAACAAAATGCTGGCACCATTATATTGCAATTGATATTTGGTGCTTAGCTTCAGGAGGTATACTTTAATGGATGATATAGAAGAAAAGTGACAAAAGTGGCACCATTTACCTGTTGTTTGCCAGTTTCAGACTGCATATGTTCAAGTATTCCATCAATAGTCCACGCTGGAATAGTTTGAACCGGTGATGTCAAGGGAAAAAGAATCTCAACAGCTCTACGATTGCCTCTTGCAGCTGCTACCTGTATTGGCTTCTGCCCATCCTATAACATGATTAAATTTATAATCAATTCCAGATTATCAATCAAGTAACACTGCCATATGTTGCATTAATTTATAGCGTTACACTTACCAGAATAATAAAACAATGAAAACTCCAACCTTTGAAAATGAGCTAAAGTACCAATGCATGACCATGAGCATATGTGGTTAATATGCTAGGGTGTAAACCCAGATATTGGATAACCAAAGAAAGGGCTTGTAACAAAATTACTTCCTCCAGTTCTGTGCTTCATCAGTTATACTTTATGGCCAAGACTCAAATAATGAAATACATCAATTTGCGAGTGAATTCTACTATATTCAATTAGAGCCAAATTGGGAACTTTCTTTTTTGCATTTCTCATGTGACGCTTATTAGGAGACGAGAGGAGTGACTGTATTTACTTAAATAGTGAAAGCATCATATACAAAACCATTATGTAAGGCTGTATGTTGAAGGAATTCACGTCTATACTACTTATTATATTACGAAAACTGTAAATCCTACTTTTCTTGGAACCAACAACAAATGTTTCACCCATGCTTTTCTTAGAAAATTTGTGCCTAAAGAGACAGGAGGAAGGGATGATGCCAGGTAAGGTCCACATGCTTAGCTTGTGCACATAAGCAGAAACTGTGCACAAACATTAACGAAGAAAACAGAAAGAACCACATCTTTAAAAGTACTTTGCATTGTAACTTTAAAAAAAAAAAAAAAGGTACTTGGCATTTGGTTGAACTAAAGAGGGAAGAATGCATCAAAAAGCACATGTGCTACACTCCTTCATACCATAGAGATAAAAGAGACAAAGTTGCAAAGAGAAATAACATAATTTCACAAATAGGTGAATGCATCAGCAGCCTCACCTCGTCAGTAACATTGGGATCAGCTCCAGCATTTAATAAGCAATTTATAATTTCAGGGCTGCCATTATCGGCAGCAATGTGCAAGGGGGTTGCTCCACCAGCAGTAACATTCGCATTAGCACCTGCCTGTATGGATGAGAACATGCAAAAGTTAGTTTTCTGGGGTAAACAGAAGGTATGAAATAGCACAAGGTTAACAAAATAATAATAGTAATAAGCAGAGGAATTTTCTCCTAACATACAACCACACGCATGCAGATATACATTTGTACACATAGACAAGCATACTTACAGCATGGATGAGAACTGGTGTAAAATGTAAATCAATGTAACATGAAACAACTACTTTCTTGCTCTTGAAACCACCAAATCCTGTTCAAACTAGTGTTTCAAAACCGGACCACACTGGCCAGTTGAACCGCAAAGACTGTCAACTGGTCTTCAATCCTTGGCAGATTGGCCCCCAAAACTGTTTCCTTCTGAAAATTACTTTCTTTCTTCAGTTTGATTGAACCAGGCACTTGAAACACATACTAAAACCGTGAAACCAGTTAGATGTCAACTGGAGATGTGTTGCAAAGAGAAACACATACTAAAACCAGGTAACCCAAATTTGGCAGCCATTATAAATGCCCTTGCATCTTTAAATTTCTTTGACATCACTTGATAGTTGATACACAAAAGTTATGAGATTTGCTATTAGATTCCAGAATTGTGATTTTTGGACTACAAATCAAGGGTATCAAACCAAAAATATAGATGTCAGCAGCAGAAAAATTTTAGCAGAGAGAGGGGGAGGGGGCAGAAGATGAATAAAATGAGAAGAGGTTACCCACTAGACCAAAATTAATACTTAAGAAACTGATTCCAAGTTTCCAACCAATTTAACATAACTACAATTCTAAAAGAAGACTACAATGCCTCACTAATTTTCTGACCACTACCTAAGACCTAGAATGATAGAATCTTGGCTTAAAAAAAAGGTCAAAATATTCACTGTAGGTCTCAAAGAAACCTTTACATAGAGCTAGAACTCACCCAAAAGAAATCACTGAATGGAATATCGAGGCCTGTGATAACTAATGGCATAATAATGTCACCTCCCAGTTGTGACCACAGCATGATGTAATGGCTAGTAGGTTCACAATTAGAAAGGTAGCCAAATATATATATATATATATATATATATATATATATATATATAGAGAGAGAGAGAGAGAGAAGAAATGATTGTAAAGAAACCACTCCCAGATTGGAGAAGTTTTTTTGGTTGCAAAAGATTGAGGTAAGCAGGGTCAAAGGCTGGAGGTACAAGGAAAATGTAGAATGGAAGAGGAACACAAGAAAGGTGCTTCTTGGATTGACTAATTATGGAAACCTAAATAAGATTTATTCATATGATTATTTGAAAAGCATGGTCATTCATACTGGTGGATAGAGATCATCTCATCCAGTTAAATTGCTCTACTAGAGGAACATATAAAATACAAATCAAATTTGTCACCACAGAAATATTGAATACAAGTATGCAATGGGATGCTTTTCACTTAAGTGTTGCAAATAATTTCAACAAACCAAGATAAATTTTAAATGATTCACCAAAAAAAAAAAACTGACTTAACTCAAATTTCCAAAGAGAGAGGAAAAAGGGAAAAAAGAGAAGGAAAAAAACATGCCTCAAGGAATTCAATTAGAAACAAATATCCACAGGAAAACAAAGATAAGCACAGCAAAGCAAAGTCTACATGAACTTAAAAATTTCCATCAAAATATGGGCCCACTAAAAAAGAGAAGACAATTGAGTCTTCCAGGTAAATCTATAATATAGAAACCATTAGCAAGCCACATAGCAAATGCAGCACAGTGATCAAAATTTAGAGAAATAAGGAAAGTGTGTAACCTGAATCAACAGCTCTAAGCATGCCATTGAACCAGCTGCAACAGATGACAACAGTGGAGTGATATTATCATCAGTTTCAGCATTAGGCTGCAAGACAATATAAACAAAGTCAAACTCACCAAACATTTCAACGAGAAAAACAAAAGCTTTCATATCTAAAATTGCCAGGAAGCTCTTTATTAAAAATAATAATAATAATAATAATTAAAAAAATAAAAAGAAGGGAACAAAGTGAATCAAGATGCAAAAAAATTCAAACTAATAAAATTCATGTCAAAATAGTGCATTAATGATTAATGATAAAATATATACAAAACACAAAAAGAGAAGATTGTACAGATCAGCAACTCAATATTATTATGCCAAAACTGCCTCAACTCTTTTTACTCAACCATACTTATTATCCTTATCTTTTGCTTGCGATTTGGGATTTTTTTTATTTTTTATTTTTTTGGTATTTAGTCACCATTTTAAGCAACGTTTGAAATCAGCTTTCAAAAGTGTTTCCATAAATATACATGGGTCTTTAGCATCAAATACTTTCTCTGTCCTTTAATGGCTTCTATATAGAGAAGCTTCTGTCCACCCACCCCGACCGTAGTATGGTCCAGTAACCAAGTACAATACACAGCGTCAAAATCCAAAGAATTAGGACCCACAACCTGATAGGTCTGATTTAGCTAGAACAAATGTACTAATCAAGTTGATAATATGTGGTTTGAGTCGTTTGACATTAAATGGTAAGGCACTAGCTCAAAGGATAGAAATTCTACTATAATCTACTGTTAAACATTGTTTCCCAAAGCATGCTTAACACGTGTTCCTTCTAATTAAAGTGAAGGCTGGGGGAGAAGAACACTAGGCTCCTCCACGGTTAGTAAAGAAATCAGCTCTTCCAATTATTCAACTAAGATTATGGTTCGTAAACTTGACCTACTTAATGGGATCCATTAGATTGTAGATCCTAATCCTCTTACAACACCAACACCAGTGAGACACATTAATTAGAAGGCTCTCCATCACACTAAGTGACCACCGTTTCATGGACTCATTTTGCAATCCAAGTGAGGAAAACAAAATCAGCACAGTTAGAACTATACTCTATTCTATCAAAATCATTTAAAAAGATTTTTCATTGTGCCTTTCTATTAAGGCAGGAAGCACCATCTTTCAGTTTAGTTCCTCAAAAATCATGAAGGAATGCAGATGGTAAAATCTTCCAAACAAGATAAAAATTATCCATTAACTGTTGCCAATCAAAGGATGGACCCAAACCTTTGGCAATGCTAACATGGAGATGTGTTATTGGTTACAAGACTCTAAGATAGATGACAAGTGAATGGTAGATCAATGCAAATATTCAGAATTTATTAAATTACCAAAAAACAATCATCACATAAACAGGTGAGTCGTCGTCTAAAGCAAAATAAATGTGATCAAATTACTAATATTTTAAAGAAATCTTCGAAACTGATGGCTACCAAAATTCAATGGCCACAAGATACCCTAAATCCAATCAATGCACCACGGGAACCCTCCAAAAGAAAGAGGCCTAAATATCTACCCAAGGGGCAGAGACCCAATCCGAGGGGCTAAGCAGGCCTAGCTGAGGCTTGGCATAACCAGCCGAGGCCCTGCAGATCCAAAAGGAGGACCAAGCAGACTTGGCCGAGGCTCCACAGGCCTGGAAAAGGCACAGCAGGCCCAAAAGGGGGCCTCAAATGAATCACAGAGGCCAAGAAGCCCAACACAGAGGCCCCAGCACCCAAAGAAGCCCAGCCCCCAAGATAACTAACCAGCTAACCACACAGAATGCGAATAAGCATTCCTGTGGGAGAAAGAAATGACGAACACAATCAGTATCACTTGTGTAGAAAGCGAAAAAAAAAAAAATCTTTGCTCGACTTTCCTAGAAAACAAAAAATCCAAATTAAGGATCTCTTACCAAAAGAAAGTCCTCTAAGTGATGGTAATTGAAGGGGACATATTCAATGGCACAAGGGTATCCAATCAGCACAGCATAACCCACCAAAAAAGAAGGAACTTTAGGTTTTCAATTCCCTGTCAAGCACTAGTGAGGGGTTTTCTATAGTAGGAAGAGACTCCCAAGCAAGAGGCTATCCTTTTTGAACTCCTGGAGCCTATTTGGCTGCCAGAATACCATACTAAAGTCACGGACTAGGGTAATCCCACAACCAGTTCATGATATCCTGTTAACCAATTAGTGGGTTTCCAATAACATGAATATGATTTAGGTGTAGACGTCCTGTGTCCTGATAAAAAATAATTTAGGTGTACACATGCAGTAGACTACAGTAGAGGACTAGAGGGGTAGGGCCAAAAGGAGGTAAACTCAGGACAATTGGCAAAATATGTTTCCAACTAGTGAAAAACATGTCCAAAATCGGGTGTATATTTAGGCCTCTAAGCACTCTGTTAGGTCACGCTACCCTTGTTTGCAGTTTAACATTATGCCAGACGAACACAAATTTTTCTGGTGCCTATGAATTCTACCCTGGGTTGGGGTGGTATAACCCTGCAACAACTCTTACAGAACACTCCAGCAAAAAACACAAATTTCTGAGTTTACTTAGAATAAAAAATAATAAAAAGGTGCATGCTTACATCAGCACAGTGTTCTAACAAAACTTTCACAGCATCTTGTTGGCCATGACCAGCAGCCCAAATCAAAGGGGTACCAGCATCACTTTGTGAATCAACATCAACACCTTTGGAAAGTAAGAACCTCAGCAACTCAATATCTCCTGTAACCAAGCATGAACTATGTTGTAAGAGGGATTTAATATGAATAAATAAAAACTGATGTACAAGGCATAAGCTAGATTAGACAGGAGCAAGCAGTGACAATAAAACATAACTTTCCGAAGCAGGCAAGTTGCATTCCAGAATAATTCTTGCATAATTCCAGTGGAATAAACAACATAAGGTTCTTTAATCCTGGTGTATTATGCAAATATATGATAACTAATTTCATTTAGCACTAACAAATCCAAGAAATTGCAAATATGGCAGCAAGCATTAGCACCCACTGAACATTTGGAAGTTGGAACAGTAGAGCACCTATATTTGTTTCATAAAAAATAAATACGTATAAGGAATTCCTGAACTCAGAGTCAAGTTTGAGCCCAAGGTTGGCAATTCATGCTGTCATATCAGGTTCATGACAAGTCATTGAGAAAATGAGCCAACCCAAACATGAACTTTTTTGTTAATAGCGTATTTTGAGCTCAAACATGATCTTATTAATAAACAGGCAACACAGCACAACACATGTAACCAGATTAATAATCAAATCAAAATAAGTAGTGTTTTGACTAACACGACTTACTGTCGACCCAACATGTATATGACTTGATCATAACCTGAAATTAACTTCTTTAATGTGTTTGTTATTTATCCTATACAAACATTTAAAGAACAAGTTTTAAAGATAATAGACCATTACCCCGAAAGCAATTTGGGGGATCAATCTAAAATATCAAATTAAAGAAGACTCTTTATGTCATTTTAATTGGCAAAGGAAAAACTAAAAAGCATCCAATTACATATGTAGGTAACACGTACGTTAAATAGGTATCAAGTCATAAATGACTAATTGGGTCAACACTCAACACAACAAAATTGAATAAATGGGTTGAATCAAGTCAAACAAGCTGAGCCCTCTAACCTAAGCATAATCTGTTTAATACGTTGGTTAGGCAGGTGGACACGATTATAACCCGAACACAATAGGATCATCCTGAATCTGCTTAAGATCAACCCAAACCTGCTAATTTCATATTGGGTTCAAGTCATATTTCACAGGTCGTGTCAAGCTTTGCCACCCCTAGCTGAGCCCCAACTACAGAATGTTAGGATTAAGTACATGATGTGCCCTCAAAAATTGATCCGTATTGGGGCTATTAATTATCACAAATCAAATATTGGATAATACATCCATGAAAATTTCTTGAACAAATGCAAAATGTATTGCATCCAAATTATTCTCAACATCCAACAAAGTTGAATATTAAAAAGATTCTATGATGAGGCTACATCATATTATGCAGATGGTGGGTCCATGTAACAATCTAGAGCCTTTCAACAGATTAAGGACATCTTCTGAGAGTAATATTGGGAAAAGAGAGAGAGCGAGAGAACGAAAAAGTCTCTCGGGCCAATATATTAATGTGTTTTTCTGGTGGAAGGTAAAACATAAGCTGTGTCATTTCTAGAAACTAGGAGACAGCTAATACAATCCTCACATCAAGGCATCCCCACGACCAGATAGAACAAAAGTCTCTTCTTTTTTAGAACGATAAAATCCCAGAAAGCAAATTTGATATAGGGTCACTCTATAGAAACATTTCTCAGACTAAGACCATGAAAGTTAATGTGTCTACTTGTCCATAAAAAAGTGGAGCCAATATTTGGGACATGTGACAAACACATGTTCATGTTTACATATCCTGGAGAGTAGGAAGTGTATATGCGTGCCTTTAGGGCAAACGATGAATGTAAGAAAGATAGAGAGAGATGCGATTCTCTATACAGAATTGGAGAAAAGATAGAAAGATTATGCCAGCAACAATACTATGCAACAAGCGAAAGAAAGAATAAAGAAACAGCATACCTATTCCAGCGGCATGATGCAGAGCTGTGGCCCCTAATTCACTGGGTATCGCAGGATTGGCACCACATTCAAGAAGGTATTTAGCAGTGTCAGCATGTCCTTGCCGAGCAGCATGAAGAAGAGGAGTCTCACCTGGAATGCAGTAAATCCAGAAGATTAACCAAAACAACCTCATGTTAGTAAACCTGCACCACTTTAGCCAAAAAAAAAAAAAAAATTCTATTTATACATGCCATCTTAAGCTTTGTATGCCGTTGAGCTGATACAAAAATTTATATCTCATACAAATAAAGACATGTTTTATAAGAATATATACAACAATGTTAACCACTCAAACCAATTGCCAAATCCAACAAGAAGACACAAATTTCATTATAGTATCTAAATCTCATTTGTATTAATGATGGAAAAAGTGTTTCATTATCAAACAATCCTCAAACTAACAACACTCAATTAGGGGGTCACTCAAAAACTAATATGATGATCTCCCATTAAAAGGGGTTCTTATTTATAATAATATAAAAAGCAACAAATTCATATACCAAACAAAAAAGGGTATAACAATATGAACGCGAACAATGTATATATACCAAACACATACCATCTTCGTCTTTTGTATCAACATCAAGTTTCAATTCCTCCAACAAGTACTTGCACACCTCAGTCTGTCCCTCTCTCGCAGCAAAATGAAGAGCCCCTCGCTTGTTAGCATCCTTAACATCTGCCACCGTCTTTGCCAACCCCTTCCCCTCATCCAGCTGCGCCGCAAACTCTATCCAAACAAAATTCAACAAACCAATATAAACTCGCGATACCCAATTCGTATATACACGAACACACACACACGTATGTATGTATTTCAACTTACTCTTGAAGAGATCAAGATTGCCAGTACGAGCAGCATTGAGAAACTGCTGAACTTTCTGCCTTACTGCAATCAGAAGGTTAACAAGAATGAAAAATGTAAAAACAGAAAGATAATGAAGTAGAGAGAAACAGAGTTCAAAAACTTTCTTCCCCCCAACCCGACCCCACCCCAACCCCCCTATTGAAAAGATGAATAAAGAGAACGAAGTATAATATATATATATATATATATATATAGAGAGAGAGAGAGAGAGAGAACCTGCAAGGGCAGCAGAAGCATCAGAGGCCATAAGGAGGAGAACAGGGGAAGTACTTCTGAAACCCTAAAAACAAAACTCTCTGGAGGTGGTAGTGGCGGCAGTGGTAGTGATTTTGTGAGTTTTTGAGTTTGAGGGGGAGAGGAGTTGAAGAGAGGTGTACTTTCTGTAATAACACGTGGGACCCTCTCTAAGACAAGGAACAGTAGAAACCTCTGGACTTTTCTAAGATCGGTGCTTTAGTGTTTTTTTTTTTTTTTTTTTTTTTTTTTAAATTAGGACCTGTTTAATTTAACTTTTACTTTTAAAAATAAAAATAAAATAAAATAAAATTTATAGTATAAGATTTTAATAATTTGACTCTCTCAATTTTTAAAAATAAATACCAAAATTTTCTGCTCAAAACTTTTAATTTTTCACTTTTAAAATAATAATTGTAGAACATAACACCTTATTCAAACATGCCTCAATTTTTAATTTATTACTTTATTAGTTTATTGAGTTATAGAGCAAGTTAGGACCATAGAATTACAATGAATAGCTTTTTCCAATTTCTTTATAAATAAGGCTAATCCTAACATTCAGTTATGCTAAGTTCGGATCAGGTCACTTCAATTATAATCATTTGCATAGTCTATTTTAAAAAATCGACAGTTAGATTTGATACTCATTTTCTGTATGTCATGTCAGCCAAAAATCACAGTGATCTAACAAAACAAAACAAAAATAAAGATAATGAAATAATGGAGACATTTTGAAAGAACAAAAACTTCATGGTTGACATTTTTCAAAAAACTCACCGTCAGATCACTATAATTTTTGGCAGACATGACATACATAAGAGGGTATCAAATCCAACGGTCGATTTTTCAAAATATACTGTGCAAGTTGTTGTAATTGAGGTGACCTGATGTAACTCGGCCGACTTGACCTTAACGTCCCGGGTTTATGGAAAAATTAAAAAACTATTGTACATCAATATTTTTTTGAAAAATTTTGTAAGCAGAAAGAGAATAAATTATAGGATGCAGATTTGCTTATTGACCTAACAAGGTATTGATTTAAATAATGCGATGATAATATATAAATATGATTTTATTAAAGCCAAATAATCAAGGAAGATTTTTGACTTTGGAACATGTAAGAGATAATTTTCCTCTTAATTCATTTATTCTCATTCATCACTGACTAATCCTTTGAAGTGGGATCACATTTTCAGGTTGTGCACCAAAATTGGAATGACAATTAGACATTCCAATTTGGTTCTATATACATAGCAAAACAACAAATTGAAAAAAAAATAATCATAATAGCTAAGGTATCAAGGTTCGAACTCATACAATCTAATTTTGATGGCAGTCACGGTCATGGTTGATGCTAGTTGTCTTTTTTTCTTAAAAAATATGGCACCATTTCATTTTGGTATCATAAAAAAACCATGAAAAATGCTACACAACCAGAAGCTTTAACCCAAAATTAAAAACCACCATGATGTGTCATACTTTAAGTGGTTTAGTCATTCTTTCAAATAGGTTCTATCCTTATCATACACCACTCAAGACATGACACATTATGGTAGTTTTTAATTTCGGGTTAAAGTTTCTGGTTGCATAACATTTTTGAAAAACCATAACTCTACCATTCGATCAAGATATCAATATTCTCTTGTTTTTTTAGTTTGATGTTTATGGCATTCTATTATTTTATTTTATTTTCAAATATATATTCTCTTTTAAAACTTTCATGTTGTGAGGGGGGATATATTAGTCCCCCCTCCACCCCCTCTTCCTCTCTCGACTCTATCCTTGCTTATTATTAATAAATTAATATGTGAAAAAATGATCTTAGACACTCTTGGCATGGAATTGAAATTGGTAATTTTAAGGATTCAAATACAAGACTCCTGCTCAATACTATGTTAATTTGTCACCACGATGTATAGTCTCTTGCATAGAACTAAACTTTCGTAGAAATATATGCACAAGAACAAATAATTAACCATATGTAATTAATTTACCAATTGTTGAATAGGATTAAACATGCAATGCAATAATTTTTTTTTTTTTTTTTTGATGACGAAGGTGTCCGGGCCAACTTATGCGCACCTCAACTAATCCCCCAGGTGAATATATATACCATGCAAGCTAGAAGTTAGTGGAATTCGAGTGATCATTAATTTAATAGTAAATCTTCAACAATACATACCCTCATGTCAATTTTCACTTATCAAATTAAAGAGGCCAAATGTCTCTTGGTAGTAGTCCCATTAATATCAACCAAACACAAATTTTGCTTACATATTATAAGCTATGCCCAAAAGAAATTCAGATGGAATAATTTTTTTTTTTTTAAATGATACAGAGAGAATAGAAAATAATAATAACCCTCTACCCAAATCTCTCATCAAACCAATGAAAGCGCGCCAATTGGCTTTGTAGTAAAAACTCCCCAAGAAGTCGCTCCAATTTATGTTGGGAATAGCACTTAACAGAGTGATCCTGCAGATATCATAAACATCACAGCCCATTTTTCTTCATCGCAGTCTCAATTGTGTATTTTATTAAAATGTACAATTGGGGCTGGGCTATAATGCTCGGGCATTTGCGACATGATACTAGGTTTTTCCTAGTTAATTAACATACATATAAAGAACACCATCGATCTCTTAAGCCAACTCCTCTCTCTTTGTCTCTCTCTCTCTCTCTTTCTCTGTACAAGCCATCCCGGCCACCCTTCAATGAGACTGCATCACAGAACAAGCAACAGCTTGCGCCCAATGCCTCAACTTGGTCTTCACCTGCTGAGGATCGTCTCCTACAAAAAAAAAAAAAAAACAAACATAAAACACAATATTAAAATAAAAGCTTTTTGCACACTTGGGTTTTAGGTTTACACTCTAAGAATTACGGATACTTCTCTAGATGTGCTGGGACAATATCAGACATGCATCAAATACGACACTCCTCCAACACGTTGTTGACATGACACTAGCCACTCTCTATGCATTCTTTTTATTTTTCATTTTAATTTTGAAAAATGATAAGAAGGCATGCATTTTTTAACAATGTATGTGATTCTATATCATATATTATAATTGAATGTATAAAAACAGCATATGCTTATATAAGCTTATATAAACATAAGTGAAATGATCAACTAAGGCATATACCTTACTTTATTAAAATCAACTAATGTCACTTGACCGTTAGATCTCAGGCATGGTATGAGATCTAACAGTGATAGAACATTAGTTGATTTTAATAAAATAAGGTATAGTTGATAGGGACATTAATCATAAGCATCAAACCCGTAGATAACTGTGAGATGCATATTTTGAAAAACTAACCGTTTGATTAGATACTATACTTATGCATGTCATGTTTGTCGAAAATTTCAGTGATCCAATGCTCGGTTTCTTAGAAATATCACTGTAGAAACTGTAACAATTATCAATAGTCAGTTTTTCACATCAGTATTTTAAAAATTTGACATTGGATCATTGTGATTTTTGACATACATAACATTCATAAATATAATATCTAATCCAACAGTTAAATTTTTAAAATATGCATCCCATAATTATCTATGAGCATCATGCCGACTAGCAACGCATCCTCCTAATTAAAATTTTTTCAGAATTTGTTGTGTTGGAGTATGTTGGTATATCCGTGTTCGTGTTTCTTAATTTACGACATATGGAGACTTAATTAAAACCTGGGCTGCAAATCTTCCATGTCTCGGAGTCGCTCATCGGACTCTCGAAAGACGAGGACCGTGTGCCGAGCGACGACGCGCTATTCGGTGTGGATACAGGACTGGGCGAAAGCTGCCGGTTGACGGCAAAGTAAAGGTCGAGAGCCGGCAACGTGTTGCAAAGTTTTTGTCCCCCTTCTTCATTAAAACCGAACCCCAACTCTATGCAACCTTTCAGTTCATGCAAATCCTCGTCGGTGAGATCATCGGAATCATTAAGTCCACTCTTTCTACGTTCTTGCCGAAGAATCTGTCGGCGCCGCCTTTCCCAAGCAACGTCACGTGGAGTCTCGCACATGGACAGTTGCTTCGACAACCTCTTCTTGTTATTCCACAACGGCGGCGGCACTAACGGCATTCTCTGTAGCTCCTCGGACTCGCATGACGACGACGAGGACAACACCTCGTCCTTGATTTCTGTCATTATGTATAGGGGTTATATAGTTATTGCAACAAATAAAGAAGGAAGTTTATTGTGGTAGCGGCGGCCGCGTCAGGGATTGAAAAGCCCGGCGCGGCCGACCGTGATGAGAGGAGCGTGGGTTGGAGACGGAGGTGCGTTTGATATATGATATGATGGTGATGATGTATATGTTCTGCGCCCTTGGGGTGAATTTTTTTTTTTTTATATTTTCATTTATTTATTTATTTGAAGGGAATGTCACCAACCCAACCAGCTCATTGAAGAGAGGATTTGGAGAGCTAATTTAATGGAGGAAGGAGCGTAATGCAAGGGGCGGCTGTCTCTTGCATATATCCGTTGGGGATGCTTCTTGGTGTTTCACCATTCATTTGTAACTGTTAGTAGCAGCAACCAAATTTTTAGGACCAAAATTGCTGTTTATTTGGATGGTTCAGCTTGCCTCCTTAATTTGCAGTAATAATATTCCTAAGAATAATTTTATAATGTCCCAATAACCAAATATTACGTCAAAAAGCTCCGATTTCGTGAGAAAATGTGTCACGATGCGAAACTATGAATTTTGAAGTTTGTACGACATTTTCATACCAAACTTCCATTTATCACATTTGCACCTTAAATGTACACTACAGCTCACATAATTATAATATCTTTCTTTTCTTATGCAATAAGATTTTATAGGTCAATGTCTTGCATAGTTGAATCTTACTATTATTACCGCCACCTTCTTTTCTTTTCTTTTTTTGATATACAGGTATTCTAGTTAGGCGAGCTTGTGCGTACCAGACTAAATCTTGAATCCTGTACCCTGAACAAGACTTCCGAAACAAAGCTTGCGCCTTGCGGTCCATGGCCCCATATATTAGCAGTTAGAGGGAGTCGAACACGGGAGTAAGGGACTTGATACACCCTTAACCCTACTTGCTCTACCACTGTGCTATATACCCACCCCGGGGGTTTATTACCACCACCTTTGTCATCTCTTTTATACCATTTGACATTTCAACTAACTTAATTAATAGTTAGTATTCATATTAATTAATATATTGATTATTTATTAAGGAAATATTTAATTTTTTCATTGCTGAAGAGAACTCCGCATTTTTATTTATATCTCGTCATGTGTAAAATAGTTTGAAAATATAAATATGTGGACACAAATGTTCAAACATATTAAGTTATTAACACACATATATATGCAAATACAGAAGTGCTGATAACCTGATGCAAGATGCGTCAGGTGCCCTCTTTTAGAGCCACTTGTTGACCATATTTTTGAAAACTGACCATGCTCCATTCATGTATATCATGCTTGTCAAAAATCACAGCGAACCAACAATTGGTTTCTGAAAAAACCAACTGTGAAAAAAGGGTGACACTTCAAAGGACAAAAAAGCCACAGTTTTTCAAAGTTATATTTTTTCAAAAAACCAACAGTTGGATCACTGTGATTTTTTGACAGGCATGATATACATGAAAGAAGCATCAAATCCAACGGTCAATTTTCAAAAATATGCTCAACAAGTGGCTCTAGAAGAGGGCACCTGATGCATCTTGCATCAGGTGCGCCTGATAACAGCACTTCTGTATGCAGATATATAGTAAATATGTGGGCATGTAGTTACAAACACATAAATATGTGTCCATAATTAATAACATAATTTGTTAGAACTCATTTTCATATTGTCCCATGAATGGAGATTAGCTGCCAATTGCCTCTGTACTTCTGTGCATGAATGATTGGGTTAAGATATGGACACTCGTATGGAGGATTTGGACTCTAAAATGTATTTGGGCATATGGGCTTGATCATAAATTTGTAGGCCCATTTGAATTACACTCAGCTAGCCATTTTTAAAGGGTATGAAAGTTGATTTTAGTGTACATGATTGTTGAAGATTTCCTCATAAATCCTCAGCCCACCCTTAATTTGGACAGTTTTAATTTTATTAGAAAGAGCATATATCAGTAATTTAAACCTATTACTACTTTATCACCACTATTATTGTTAAAAACCTTAATCAATTACTAGACCCTAATAAACAACTGGAGTTAGCTCAATTGGTCAGGGTCCATGACTCTCATTTAAGAGGTCATGGATTTGATTACCGCCATAAGTGGTGAACTAACAACTAACCCTATTAATGTATACCATGTGACAAAAAAAAAAAAAAAAATACTAGACCCTCCTTAATTATATTAGTAAGTGTCTCATTTAGTCTTAGCCAATGGATTAGTAGGATTGAGAGCTAATCTTTCCCATATTAGGTTTACGTCAATTACGGACTTGCGTAGGAGCACAGGGTTACAATCTCACCATATGTACATACATACAATCATTACATGAGACACTCTAGACCTTGAATATGATTTATTTTATTTTATTTTTGGTATTGCAAGGTTATTCTGGGCCAACTTCGGTTTGGTCAAAGGCAGGCCTTCCACGCCGGGAGTAGAGAATTACGAGAAAATAATCATCGTGACCTAGATCCAAGAGATTGCTAAGATTCGATCCTAAGATGTCCGAGTTGACGGCTCACCCTAGAGATCACTTGAAGAATCCCTTGGAGTTGTGATATATATATATATATTCGCTTTGCTGCCTTCTTCGACACGTTTGATTTACTAAATTTGATTGTATTAATAGTATTGGTCCAAAAAAAAATTAAAAAAAAAAAAGGAGATTGTATTAATAGTACAATTAATCCTGCCAAAAGCTTTGCAAAAGGAAAAGATCCATAGAGAGGGGGGAGGAAAGGGAAAAAAGGACATTTGGAGACCCAATAAAGTACCCTTGTGCATTCCTATTCATATGCCAAAGGAGTGAAAAAGTATCATGATTTGATGCTAATTGACATTTGTGCAAAACTTGATAAGGTTAGAATATTCTATGACAAAACTGCCCTTACACACCTTCAAAATTTACCAAAATTGGAACTACCAATTTAAGCAAGTGTGAACTGTGAAGTATATATATGGACCTTGTAAAAGTTCAAACCTCCATGATCAAATATCCCAAACTAACAAGAATCACTCTTGCTGTCAAGAATTTATTCTTTTTCAATTTTTAATTTCATAGAGAGGGGGCACTAAGGGCCTGTCTATTTCGTAAAAATTTTCGTAATTTTTATTTTTATTTTCAATTATAACAAAAAAGGGCCTAAAAAACGCGTTTACTTGTAAAAAATGAAAACTATTTTCAAAAAAATGAATTCAGTTTTTAAAAAAATATGAAAACGTTAAAAAGACGTTTTTTGTATTTTCACGAAAACTGAAAACAAGGATTATATCGTGGCAATGCTTATAAACATAGAAAAAAATATGTAGACCAACTGTAAAACCAAAAAATAAAAATAATAAAACATATAGAGATAATATATAGTTTTAGTAAATGCATTTACGCTATTTTTAGATTTTGAAAACAGTTTTATATTTTACTAAGTTTACACATTTTCTAAATTTTGAAAACTGAAAATGAAAACTATTTTTAAAAAATTTTCACAGAAAATAAAAATTGTAAAAATTTTCATGAAATAAACAGGGCCTAAGATTCCATTTGAATTCTAAAAAGAACAAATGAAAGAAAAATACTGAAATTTACTTGAAAATAAATTCCATTCTAGAGTTTTTCTTTTTAACTTTTTTTTTTTTTTCAAGTTTTATAAATGTTAAACAGAGACTAAATTTTTTCATGAAAGATTTCGTTGGGTACATGTTCTTGTCATCAATGCACCCTAATCTTGCCCCGCATAAGCAATTAGACTTCTTTAATCATCGTATCTAGTAATTTATATCCTGAATTAGCAATGAATTTTGGCACCGTTTGGATTTGTTTTTTATAAGTACTTATTTGCATTTTCAAAATTTTTCTAAGAAATTATATATTGCAAATTTTTAAAAAAGCAAATAAGTACTTATAAAAAACAAATCCAAACGGTGCCTTTGTTATTTTTAAAAAATCACAAATTGCATAGGACTATCATGAAGGTGGTTTCACTGTCTTTCTATGAACTGTCCCTTGAAATGCACATCATTATGATATACCAAAATTTATGCATATGATATTTCTTAAAATTAGGAAGCATTGAAAAATCCAGTCGATAAAAACTTGAGCTTAAAAATACTAAGATTTGATAACACATTCTTGTCGAATTAAGCAAAAGAGTGACATTGTTCACGCTCTAGTCAAAGTGAGGAGTGACATTTCAGGAAATTCGACCCCTAAACCTATCCTATTTCTAACTTGTTCTCCACTCTCTTTCACCACTTGAGGTACCCCTAGAGACTAAAAGTATGCTTTTATCTAAAAATATTCTCATGAGAGATACCTCATTTTAACTAAAATCAGATAAGACCCTTGAGCCATTGGATTGAAATCTTGAGATGAATCGTGCATTAAGTTGATGAGAATCCACGGGCTTGTGTTCTTAGCTGATTTTAGTTAAAATGAGGTATAGCTGATAAGATCAGGACTCGCTTTTATTAATATAAGAAATTAGCAATTTTTCCATGGAGGCATATAAAATATTTTTGGCTTCACCAAAAGAGTAATGTCACCTTCTCATTTCTCCCTCCTGTTCACCGAAAGGAAACAAAAGAAAAAAATGTTCCTCTCTTCTGTCCCCAAATGGAACAATGATTAGAGAGTTTTGTGGGCATATCATTGGAAATTATATAAAGTGTGTGTTGCATCAGTATTTGAAATGACTCCATTCACTTTCATAAATTTTAAAATGATTATGTTCTGTAGTATGCATAGGATAGTTTACTTAATCAAATAATTTGTAATGACTCCATTTGAAACCTTGCTTCTGCCATTTTTCAATGCTCTGAAACACAAAATGGAATGATCTCATTTCCATTTTCAATATTAATGTTCTTCATGCATGTGGTTTTTCCTTGGCTACTCCGATTAAATGTCACTTAGAGTATCTCCAATGATAAAAGCTATATTTTGTCCTTCAAAGTCATTTTTCGGCTAGCTACAGTAAAAATGGCTAACCATTTGGCTTGAGATACTAAGAGCATCTTCAATGGAGAGCTTCCATTTCCATATTTGGGAGTGCTATATACAGTGCCAAATTGGGAGCGAGCTTGTCCCATATTTGGCACTGCTATGCTCCAATGGGGAGCTCCTATACTTGACTCCATTGTATTCCAATGGACTTTAAATTGGAGGGTATTTGGGAGGAAATGATAATTGGTAAATAATTTTCCAAATATGGGAGACATTGATTTCATTGCCAAATTTGAGAGCCATGGATAGCATTCCATTGGAGCACATTTTTTTCTTTTTTTGGCAAAGCTCCCAAATTTGGAATGGTAACCTCAAATGGAAGTCCGTTGGAGATGCTCAATCTAATGCATAAGAGCCATTAATTCTCTCTCTCTCTCTCTCTCTCTCTCTCTCTCTCTCTCTCTCTCCAATCAAGCACAAATCTCCATGCATTTTGTGTGTCTAGCCAAATTTGACAAAATTTTTAAGCTAAAATTTGGATGGAAGTTTGGCCAACGGGTTAGAGCATGCAATTTCGAACTTTTACCTAAAAGTTAACTAATTTTGCTCCTCCTTCGACTGATGCATTGGAGTTGCTCTAAGTCAGTCAAATTAATTTGAATGAATTCTTTGCAATCATGAGTCAAATGGGTCCAATATTTTTCCACTAACTTGTATTCTTTTTCATAAAATTACTCCACTTGAGTGTATTTACTACCCTTCAATTGTAATGTAAGAAAAATGGAATGATTTCATTACTACTAATGACTCATTAAGGTTTTCTTTATACATTAGTTTATATTATCACACAACTTAGTGCTAATTAAGCTATTGATTAGTGCAATATCACGTGGTCCCACTTTGATTTTGTGATTAATATTATATAATGAATTAAATAAATAAATAAAAAGAGGGAAAAAAAAAAGGTATCTCTTGTATTCTGCTTTGACAACTAGACAATCATGGGAGTCCTAATTGCGTATCGGGTACTTGTGGAATTTTATTATTCAATTTCTAGATCCATGCCGAATAATTAGACTATTTAATTAAAATAATATTAGGCCAGACTTTTTAAACAATAAAAATGCTAACTGAACCCCAAGCGGTAGCTCAGTTGGCGAGAGACCACGCCTCAAGAAGCAGAGGTCCTGGGTTCGACTCGTGCTAAACTCTTGGGGCCACTAGAGGCTTACCCAGTCGTTAACTTCAGGGCCCGGGATTAGTCGAGGTGCGCGTAAGCTGGCCCGGACACCCGGTCAAAAAAAAAAAAAAAAAAATGCTAACTGGACCAAATTTTAGACCAATTTTTTTAAACCAAGTGATATGTCAGAATCACATTGTCTAGATTTTTGTGTATTTTTAAAATACACAAAAATCAAGACTGTATTATTCTGACACATCATTTGATTTAAAAATTTTGGTATGAGATTTGGTCCATCTAGCATTACTTCTCAATATATGAACTTCTCATTATCTCTTTAATTAATTAATTAGTTAATATTAATAGTAAGTTAGTAACATAAGTTACTAATGCATTATCTATGAGTTAGGGTAAGGCAAGCACTTACTATATAATAATTTGTGTAAATGTCACTCATATATGACTCACACAAACCATGACCACAATCACATCCTTAATTTTTCCTTAGTTGATAAACGAGATCTAGCAATGGAGATTTGCACCCTTTTTTAGTCTTATGAACAGAATACATGTCCGATTATTTAAAGAAAAATTATCCAAAGATCTTTAATTTAGAATTTTATACTATGAGATTTAATTTTATATCAACTAAAAAATAAAAATAAAAAAAATTATCCAAAAGTCCCCCACGGCTTAATTGTATACCTTGAAATCTAAAGTATTCTATTTTATACCGTGAGGTTCCTAAGATAACCCAATTTAAAAAGACCTAGTAGCTAGTACAAAGCCTTTTGTACCTTCAACTTAATGCTAGAAAAATCTTATCTCAAAGATTTATATATGAGGGGCTATATGTAGCACACCTTTTACTAAGGCAGCTCATTTTCTAAGTACAATTCACCCATTTGTATTTTTACTAAAGGCAGTATAATAAAAGTTTAATTAATATGACCATATTACCCCTTTACTAAATACAACTCATTACACAACAAAAATACTATAAGTAACCCATATCCATCACCAGCTACCATTGAAGCTTTTCCTTCAACTTCATTTTCGCACGCCATTGAAGCTTTTGTTTTAGGTTTTTTTGTATATTATTGATAAATATCATATTTGAAATAAACTTGCTTCAAAACATGAAAAATTGCATTTTATAACTATTATGGTATGATGATATTACGAAAAAAATACCTGTTTCGATCGAAAAATTAAGAAAAAAAATTTTGTGTTCGAGTTCGCATTCGGGCTGGTAGATCCGAATATGAAAGTTCAGTATTCGGTTATTTAATACCGAATATTGTTCATTTGTTTTCGATCTCCTGATACCGAATATTGTTAAATGTAGTCAGCAGGCAGTGTTCGAATATAGGTTTTTAAAAAAAATATATTTTAATGTTCGGCACGCTAATGTGGAATATGAAAGTTAAACATTCGGTCTGTTAGAGCCGAATGTAAGGCCAGGGCTACATTCGGTTATGTGAAGTGGAATATTATTAAATGTATTCGGCAAGTGGTGTTCGAATATGTAGATCCATATTCGGATGTACTAGTCCGAATGCGAACTCGAACACATAATTTTTTTTCTTAATTTTCCAATGGAAACAGGTGTTTTTTTCATAACATCGTCGTACCATAACGGTTATAAAATACTACTTTCATGTTTTGAAGCAAATATATTCAAAATATAATATTTATCAATAATATACAAAAAAACCTAAAACAAAAGCTTTAATGGTGTGCAAAGATGAAGACGAAAGAAAATCTTCAATGGTGGCTGATGATGCTTTAATGGCGTGGCTGGTATTCGATGGCTCGAAGATTGGAGAGCTTCTTCAATACCGTGTGTGCGAAGGTGAAAAGCTTGAATGGTGATGTTTTTGTTTTGATTTCTATTTGGGTCTAATATTTAGAATATGAGCATTTATGGCATTTTAAAACTTTTGTTTTGTATAAATAAGGGTTGCCTTTAGTAAAGGGTAAATTAGTGGGCTGTAGTTAGAAAATTGTCAAATAGACCCAATGAATATTTTAAATGGACTGTTTTTAGTAAAAACTGTGCTGAAAAAGCCTTTCCTTTACATATTCATGAATATATAACTCTAAAATAAAACTACCCTTTAAAAATTGACACATGCCCAAAAATTGAACGCTTATCTTGTTCAGAATGAGTGATGCGACAGATGGGTGTTAATAATGAAAGCAAGTAGTCATCTTCATGAAAATGGTTCTTGCAGGAAAATGACTGTCATATGTAACATGACCTGGGGTTTTTGTTACTTGATGATTTCAATGTCTCTAAAGGAATTTAATACTATGGTTTTTGCTTGAAAGTCAAAAAACTGTCTGAACCAACTTATAATATATAGTTTTATGGAATTCTTGTACATACATAGTCTTCTTAAAATATAAAGCAAGCTTATCAAATTGGTTGTTTATGCTAGTGGGGGGTATCATTAAAGGATTTGCATAGGTTGTCAATTAAATAACACCTAATTAATTGGCCAATATTATATCAATAGCAAGCTACATTGACAATAAGTTATCAAATTATTAAATGTGATGGGGTATATTTGTCGGACAACGATACTATCGTCGTCCGATCAATACCTCCAACACGCTACCCATCACGTTATCGGAGTCGCCATGTCTTGAAGAAGATTGAATCTAATTAAGTAGCAAAAAAAATGCTTTGGTATCACATTATTTCGAATCTTAATGCTGTCAAAGTAAAGGACCATAGAAAAGTATGTTTTGATGGCATAAAACAGAATCCAATTCATTTATTAACTTTTTTCATAACAACTAAATGGTCCTCAAAATTATTCTGATCATGCTTGTTGGGATACCATATGTTTTTTGGTGAGGGAATTTTGATTTTCCCTTTTTGTTTTTGGTGAGGGAATTTCGGTAATTACACGTCACAAATTTTTGTTAGCTAAATCCATTTCAAATAATTTTCCCGCTTTGCCTTGTAGCCTAAATGATATCTTTTTCTCTTTCAAAAAAGTGAGATAAGGGTTTCAGATCATTGACTATGCAATATAAAAAAAAAATGGGATTCTAAACCTAACTTATGGCCCATAAGATAAGTCATTTCGATCCTTTTGTTTTACGAGTTAGGCTTAGGATATAATTACTACAGTTGTTTTGGTATAATGGTAACTTGTACTTATTATGGAGTAATGACCCGAATTCAAATCTTGCCATTTATTAATACACGCACGCACGCGCACACATGCTATTGTAAGATACATCTTACGTAATTTTACATAAAGTGACTCGCTTTCGGTCAGTGTGGAATTTATATTTTGAAAAACCGGCCGTTAGATTATATACTTTTCTGGTGTATATCGTACATGCTAAAAATCACATCGATACAACTACCGGTTTCTAAAAAAGTCACTATAAGAAACTATTATTGTCCATACTTGTTATCATACAAGAGTATTCATCAAATTCAAAATACTTATATACTTGTTTTATATATATATATATATATATATATATATATATATATATATATATATATATATATATATATATATAAGGTCAAGCATCATGGAGTTATGTCAAGAGCCATTATCAATTAACGAATTATTATGCTTTTATGCCACCATTGACTTTCTAAGGCTAATGCTTCATTCGTGGCCTCATCACGATATATATTAAAAAAAAAAGATTTCATATCTAGGAGGCATATTAACTATTAATCCCACTATATAACACATGATTATTATCTCTAAGTCATCTAGTCCACGTCACACTATCGATTAATTTAATAAAGCATATAAGATTAAGTTTTCCACGTATTCATCAAATTCAAATGAGGAAAAAAAAAAAAAGGGGAAAGTGCGACTTGACCTTCCAAATGAAAATATGGATTAAGTTAGGTTTGGATTAAGGTGAATCAAAATCTCAATGTGCTTGATATATTCATTGCATTGGAAGAGTTCCTTAGGCGTCACGCCTTCTCGAGCTGACATATAGCTATTATACTCTTATTATAAACTATATGAACGCGCGATTATAGGTGTACTTGGTGGACCCCAAATGTTGAAAAAAATGAGCTCTAATGTGATAATTTTTGGACATTTTATGTGTGGAGCTTCTTAGATGACCACTATGATCTTATGATCCAATAATTTTATAGTGGCATTGTAATGATTTTTTATATTAAAAAAATTTCTAATTATATATATATACGGTTTCGATCCTGTTAAGACGTCCTTACGCTTGTTATCGTAAAGACGTCCATTCTGGAAGCCATAGGAATGATATTTTGAAAAATCGACCGTTGGATTAGATAATCTTCTTATGAATGTCATGTTTACCAAAAATCATAGTAATCTGATAATCGGTTTTCAAAATACAGTCCATAAAACGTTTTGACAGTATTTACCATTAGATGCTGTTAAAGTTGTTTAAATGACTGTATTTTAAAAACCAACCATTGGATCGCTGTGATTTTTGACAAACATGACATATATATAAATATTATCTAATCCAATGGTCGATTTTTTAAAAATACATCTCTCAATGAAGACGTCCTTACGATAAGAATGTAAGAACGTCCTTACAGAATCAGAACGGATATATATATACATATGATGTTTCATTGAATATGATTTATTTTAGTAATATATTTTCAGTTTTACTTTGTGGGCGTGCCATTGTATGTCAAAGGACCATGAAATGTTGCCACAATGAGTCCAAAAGTTTGTCATGTCATGAGATGACGTGCCACTTAAACAATACAAATAGATAATTCTCTTTACATGGAGTATATTGAATTTTATGTTAAAATATATGTAGAAACCAAAAGATTATAATAATAACAATACACTTCAAAAGTCTACATGTATATTAAAATATGCAGCACTCCCCCTCATATATTTGTTATAGGTGTATTTTTCTTAATCCTGTCATGTCGGATAATTTGATAATTTTGATTTAAAATTTGATTCATTTAGTATTTTTTTCACTTTTATGAATCTTGATCCCTTTAGTATTTTTTATTTTTTAGAATCCTTGTATCTCTTCTTTAAACCAAAAAAATAAAATTTATAATTTCTATAAAAGCTAGGCACACTTGAGAGCACTTGGATGCTATGTCAATGTCATGGATGCCTCCTATTTAGAGGCACATTCTAGATTTCTTTTGAAAAAAAAGTTACACCCCATCTTTTTCTTATTATTATTTTTTATTTGAATTTTTTTTTTATACGAGGCAACCCCACCAAGGCAATGCTACTTCGCAATCCACCCCTGGCAAGTAAAATTCTGGATGTACAAGACACTCCCGACATTGCCGCTTCGTGATCCACCCCTGACAGGTAAAACCTCGGATGTACAATACATCCCCTTTGACATGCACATCATTTAAGTCGTGGAGTAACTACACTAATGAGGAATCGAATTCGTGATTTCCAGGTTTACAGTTTGTCGCAAGCTCGCCCATTACCACCGAGCTACCACAGGAGCCATATTTGTTTAAAATAATTTTGAATTTTTTATACAAATGTCACCGTTATCTCGATTTAGTGAAATTTATAATTTAATTGGAAGATGACAACATAAATTTGCTTCTATTTAATTAAAAAAACTATAAATTATTCATATGCCCATTACCTATTACCTATATGTGAAGCATTTGGGTAGACTCAAAATATCTCCCACCCCTAATTCTCTCTCTCTCTCCCCTTTAATTGGTAGTTCTCTCTCTCTCTCTTAAGTTGACTAATCTTTTCGATTGAGCTTTGATATGTGGATGAGGTTATAATGAAGACATGAGAATTGAAACTCACTTGGACCCATATAAGCACCATCAAAAATTGTTTGTTCCATCAAAAATTTTTTTTTTTTTTTTTTTTTTTTTTTTTTCTTTTTCCACTTGAATATAGGGGGCAAAATGGGGAAGTTATGTGGGAGGGTGTACAATTTTAAAAGTTTTTATTTTGTTTTACTAGAACATTTTGAAATTTCAAATACTAAAACTAATATCCCCAACTTTTTCATAACTCGGGAAAAAGAAGAAGAAGGAAGTTTTCATGCTATGCATTTTGTCATCAATTTTGTTGAAGTTTTGATAATTCCAACATCACTCCCATTCCATATGAAGTTTTAATGAACTCACAAGGTATAATATGGGAGATCAACAGGGGAGTACAAACACTCGCCCTTTGATCATCTCTAGTAAGTACCATAAGGTTTATATGAAAAATGCTATTCAATTATAAACTTTAACCCGAAATTAAAAACTACTATGATGTGTTATGCTCTGAGTGGTGTGTGAAAAAAAATATAATATATTTGAGAGATTGACTAAACCACTCAAAGCATGACAAATTAGGGTGGTTTTTAATTTCGTGTTAAAGTTTCTGGTTGTATAACATTTTTCTGTTTATATACGTTGTCTCCAAAAAGTTAATATGGTACAAGTATATAAAATTACGCTAGAAATATGTTGATTAAAGGAAAGTTCACAATAACGCGAGAAAATGTTTTAAAAGGTTGCCTAATGGAGTATATATATATATACTGTGTCCGATATACAGTACATGGTGTACACATACACAAAGTAAACGATTTTCATTCGTAATATAAATTACAATTATTGATTATCCATACATGATCGATCTATATTATTGAAAACTATAATATATAGGCTATATGTCACTATATATTGTAATCTACGATATCATACAGAAAAATATTTAAATGTATCAGAGATGCTAGTATAAAGTGCATCATATATATATATATATATATTACCTTATATTATAAGATAAATAAATTTTTTATTAAAAAAAAAAATAAATTATGATCATCCCCTTCGTAATGTTAAAGCTAAGACAATATTAATATTCTAAATAAATAAATTATAAAAGATAATTTATACTATAGTATTATTTTAACGTGTTGTAATTAAGGCCCCCCCCACCTTTGTAATTCCTACAAGTGGAAACAGAGAGAGAGAGAGGAGGCAGAGAGAATCTGTGTCAGGTCAACTGTGTCCTGACCCTGTGGGTCCCATTTTATTTTTCATTTTCCAATTTTTTATTTTTCATTCGTCTTTCCATTTCAATATACTAATAACAAACAGACAGCGGAGCCCTGCCCAGTCAACATTCTCGGGACAAGTGTACCACTTACCTGACACTATTACACGTGTCCTTCATCTCACTCGTTCGTTTTTGCAACGGCTACTTTGGGATTGCCCACGCCTATTCCAGAGTGGACCTGTGGGCCCCATTTCTTTTTGGCAATCACACCTTTGAGTTGAAAACTGTCGATGAATTGTGAAATTGTAAAAATAAAAAATTATTATATTTTCGTATATTTATATTACATAAATATAAAACTGAACAAAATTATCTATAAATTTTATTTATCAAATAATCAAATGTTAAAATTTGATTGTAAACCTTTTTTTTTTTTGAAATTGTACTCGTTAATTGTCTGAACTGTTCTAATAGATTGTCTTAATTCGAATAAATTATCTTGATTCTTATATTTTAATAAGTGAAATATTTTTAGTTTGATTTTTTTTTTAAATTAATAGTTTTTTTTTTCTGAATATTAAAAGTAGTAATTTTCTTCTAGATATGTATATATAAGTTTGTGTGAAGATTTGGATTTTTAGATAATATGAAAAATTGTAAAATACATATTCTGAAAAATTGTGATAAACTATTATAATTTTTACCGTTTGATATTTTTACAGTTTTTCACAATCTATATATTAGATAAATGACTAAATCACTGTAATTTTCTATATGTATAACATTTATAAGAAGAGCATATGATACAATCAAGTATAGATTTTCTGTCCCACATTTTATGTACTACTTTCTGTCCCTTCTTACAACAGTCCACCTTAAAATTTTAAATAAAAATATTTATGAAAATGTGAGATTTTTAAGGTGGACTTTTGTGAGAGGAGACAAGAAGTGGTACATAAAATGTGGGACAAAAGATCTCCACTCCATCTATAATGGTTAAAAACTCAAATCCTTATATATAATCTTATATGTGTAATCCAAAGGTGGGTAACTTAGTGGTTGAGCAAGTAGTACTAAGGGCGTATCAAGTCCTTTGGTTTTGAGTTTGACTCCTACTAATTACTAATATTCGTGACCACGGACCGCAAGGCTCGCAAGCCTTGTTTAGAAAATCTTATTCGAGATGCAGAATTTAATATGGTACGTGCAAGTTGGCTCACGATACTCACTTATAAAAAAAAATAATTCTATTAAAGATAAGGAATTGGGGATGAATTTAGATTTTTTTTTTTTATAGGATGGTGAATTTGGATTAATGTGACAAAAAATTATAGAAAAAAGATATATATGAAAGTAAAAAGGAAAAATAAAGGATAACGAGGTCTCTGAGGAGGGCCCACATGAGGATCTTTGACAGAGACGTCAGTTTCGCTTATGTGCTTTCTCTGCTCTGCTCTGGTCTTTTGCACAAACAGCTCTGCTCTCCCTCCTCTTGTTTAAATTTTTTTATTTTTCTTCTCTCTCTTCTCTAAAGATTTTATCTTTATTAGGACTAGTTTATGTAGTTTTTATTACAATAATTAAAAGAGAGACTTTGTTTTTTTTTGTAGTGAGAGAGAGGGAGAGAGCAAAGTCTTCTCTTTCACACCTTGGAGTCCTAAGACCCATGGGATAATCTTAGGGTTTCTACTGCTCAAACCCATTAAACGTTGCTTTGGTTGGTGCTTTTGTTGTTGATAGTGTTGTTGCTGCTGTTCTTTTTCTTACATTTTTTCTTTGTTTCTCTGCCCATAACTAGCTTTCAAAAAGGCTAATTTTCATATCTGGGTATATTTTGATTTCAAACTGATCATTTGAGCTCACCTCTGATTTTTGTTGCAAAAATCCTTCACATAAATTAAAAATCTTGATTTTTAAGCCATACCCTTTTTTGGGTATTTGCTTTGGAAATGGGTTTTTGGGTTTTTGCTTCAAGAAAATAATTTCTGGGATTATTGTTCTTCTAAGCTCACTTTGATTGTGTTGGTGAAGTTCTCAGACGAATAAAAAATCTTGAGTTTTAAGCAATACCCATTTGGGTATTTGCTTGTTTGCCAAATGGGTTCTTGGAAATTTGTTTTTAGCAACAATTTTGTGAGGTTTTCCTGATGTTTTGGCATCTAGGTTTCTAGGGTTTTTTAAGAATCAGAGTTTGGTTTTCTGGGTCTGGGTTATAATGGAGGATGTTGAAGAAGCCAACAAAGCAGCTGTGGAGAGCTGCCGTAGAGTTCTTAGTCACTTATGTCAACCTCAAGATCAAGTTCAGTATAGAAATTTAATGATGGAAACAGGAGAGGCTGTGTCTAAGTTCAAGAGAGTTGTGTCTCTTCTAAGCAATGGTTCTGGTCATGGAAGAGTGAGAAAGTTGAAGAAGTTCAGATCACCTTTGCCTCAAAAGATCTTCCTAGAAACACCTCATTGTAATAACCCTTCACCAAAGTCTCTCCAATTACTCCCAACTAATTTCCTTGAAAACCCACGTCCAGAAATGGATTCTAAAGCTAAAACTTCTCTCCAAATTACCCAGAAAATGCTACTTGAAAGCCCAGCATTAGATATTGTTTCATCAGTGAAGCCTCCTCTGCAACTTGCCCAACCAAAGCCATCACAACACTATCAATTTCTTCAACAACAGCATCAGCAGCAGCAGCAGCAGCAACAGTTGCAGAGACTGCAGTTTCAGCAGCAACAGATGAAATATCAGGCTGATATGATGTATTCTAGGAGCAACAGTGGGATAAACCTCAAGTTTGACGGCTCTAGTTGCACACCCACCATGTCATCCACCAGATCATTCATATCATCTCTTAGCATAGATGGTAGTGTGGCTAATCTAGATGGAAATTCCTTCCATTTGATTGGTGTGCCGCAACCGTCCGATCAGAATTCCCAACACCACAGGAGGAGGTGCAGTGGTAGGGGTGAAGATGGGAGTGTTAAATGTGGTAACAGTGGTAAATGCCACTGCTCAAAGAGGAGGTTAGATTTTTTTACATTCTGGCATTCAATTGTGTATTCTTTGCTTGCTTTTAAAATATTTACCATTTTTTTTAATGTTTATAGGAAATTGAGGGTCAAGAGATCTATTAAGGTGCCTGCCATCAGTAACAGGGTTGCAGATATTCCTCCTGATGAGTATTCATGGAGGAAATATGGGCAGAAGCCAATTAAGGGTTCTCCACATCCCAGGTATAATTTTTTTATACGTTACTATTAAAAATTCTTCTATGATTTATGTGTTTGTGATCTAACTTCAATTTTTTTTTTTATGCAAATCTAATTTCATTTTTAGCATTCAATTCTTACCAGATTTATTTGCATTCTCGTACTATGATTTGATGTGATACCAAATTACTTTTTCCTGATGAGTACTTTTTGGTTTCATTGTCGCTGAAATCATTTATTGCCATTGTCTGTAGTCTTTGTTAGAATTGGTAAATGTAATGATTTGAAAGCTTGTGTAACCTTGAGTAGTTGCTAAATTTGCATAGTCCATGTGTGTAGTGCAAGCTTGTGACAGACCATGTTATTGCTTCCAAGCAAGTAATAGGTTTGGGTATCTTTGATTTACAAATTGAACCTGTACTTGGTTAAGCTGTAAGCTGTACTGTTCACGGGTCTTTATCTAACCGGGGCTCGAATTTTTGAATTTCATTGGCCTTCCCTAACTAATGGATCCCTAGATTTCTGTACATTTTCAACATTTCATCTCTCAAATTGAATGTTTTAATAAAATTTTGTAATTTCATTTTGATTTTGATCATATGATGGCATCACAAGTTTTATAATAGCCTTACCAAGGTCAAACCATAGGTTAATTATTTTCTTAGAATCGTTTACTTTTAGTAGATCCTTTTGCTTGGTTTCACTTTTAATTTTGAAGCTGCTTAAAAAAGGACAAAAGGAAGGCTCAAAATAACTTGGTTGGAGATAGTGAGAAAGGACTTGTGTGCTAGGTATCTAATGGATGATATACTCCTTGTTAGAGCTAAATGGCAAAAGAGGATTCAATTAGCCGACCCTATGTAGTTGGGATCAAGGCTTTGTTGAGTTGAGTTAATTTTAAAAGCTACTTAATTTGACAAAAAATGGTATGTTGAATGCAGGGGATACTATAAGTGTAGCAGCATGAGAGGTTGCCCAGCAAGGAAACATGTCGAGAGATGCTTGGAAGACCCTTCTATGCTTATTGTCACTTACGAAGGTGAGCATAACCATTCCAGGTTGCTAGCATCACAATCTGCGCATACATAAGAACTTCGTGGAAATCTTCATTAGGGATATGACTTTGAGCTTCCAACTTCCAATTGTTCAGATACAACCAAACCCGGTTGATGTTTAGTTGTGAATTGCTCCTGTATATAATAAATGGTTCGAACTGAGATTACAGATGGTGGAGTGGATTTCTGGTATAGTGAATAGGTTTGTAGGTCTTTTAGCTTTTTGGGGCCAGGTGGTTTGAGCCTCAAAACCAGACGCAAAAGCTCTAATATAGAAAGGGATCGATCAAAAATTGTGTACTCACTCTTCCTTGAAAGCCCAAGTTATGTTTCTTCTCATTTTATATAGTAGTTTAATCAAACTTTTGGGAATCTAAATTTATGCAATATCATTAGCGTAATTTTTGATAAGTTTATTTCATCATGGATTTTTTTTATGATGGGTTCTGTTCTTTATGACATTGTAATGCAGATTTAGATATAGGCATTGGATATTTAGTGAGAATATAATTGACTGAGGTTGTGCAACTCGAAGAAAACCTATGCAACCGATATCACGTTTATTATTGTTCTTGCGAAGATGGTAACGGGGGGAATAGTTTATGGGTTGCCCAGGAATTTCAGGACGAGATCGGGTTTGCCTTTGAATTGTTGATGATGTTTGCTTTGTAGCAAAATGAGACAAAAGGGATGGAATGCACCATCTGTTTTCTTCCTCCCAACCATCTCCTGTTGTTTGGATCTCAACAGTTAAATTTAGTTGTAAAGAGGAATTGATTTCAGATTGTCTTACCGTTCTGATGTATTCTTTTTGGCACTCTTCTGTTTTTGGGTTGTCCTGTTGTTTGGATCTCAACAGTTAATTGCATAATCATATGATTATGCAATTGGAACATTGGATTTTTGTAGCCTTGCTTATCTAAAATAGTGGATTTCTCCCCCTCTCCTGACATAGGCACTCTCTCAAGCTCAAACCACGTAAATCTTGTTGTCTTTGCATTGTTTGCTCCATTTAGTTTTATGATTTTGTAGTTTGGTATGCAGCTTAGTTTTCACCTACTATGTCTTGTCCCCATGAATGGCAGAGATGGTGGTAGGAATAGTAGGAGAAGGGAGGGTTTTGGACTCGTAAAATTGAAGAAGATGCAATTGGAGTTCAGAGAAGCAAATTGCTTCTCTCTCTCTCTCTCTCTCTCTCAGTTAACAACCACAAATACAGCATTCCTTTATGGTCCTCTTGGTGCAAGACAAGAGAATGATGAAACAAGAACAAATGAGTTGACAGTATTGTCACAAATGTAGTTCCCAATTTAAGACATTTAATTTGGATATAAGGGACTGTTTGGCAAATCTAAAAACCTAGTCAGCTGAGGACAAGTCTGTCTGGTTTTTATTCAGTACTGTTTGGTAAGTGTTTATTTAATTTTATTTTATTTTTTCTGTAAATCAGTTCAAACCTGTTCAAAAAATAAGGCATAAACAGTTTTTTTCAAATCAACTATAAGCTGGTTTATATAAAAACCATATGACAGAACGAGATCAGAACTGGTCAAACTCAATTTTCAAAGTTCCCCAACCGGCCCTAATATAGTAGTAGCCACGCGGCTATCGACCAGTCTGTGTCAATTATTATTTTCTTACAATAATCATTTCTTGATATTAGAATACAATGACTTGATTCAAAACTAGCCTCTGTAGTTGAAATCATGAGCTGATTTTCTGGGTTTAAGACCTCTCTCTCTCTCTCTCTCAATGTATGCATACCAATATGTGAATTATTCAAGGTTGAGAGTTGGACCATCCAATTTGGGAATTGTCCTTGAAAAGAAAGCATGAAAGTGAAGGGAACCAAAACAGACAAAGCATGCTAGAGAAATATGTTGTTCGATATATTCTTGCCTACTCCATTTGCAGCCAGCATATTCTTCCAATCTCAAGTGCTTTGGCTTGGTTTTCTTGTTCATAAAATTTGACAATTTCTTCTACGGTGATGAGTTCATCCATCGGGGAAGTAACTGTGCATCAACAGTCCTTTTTCCTCAATCTAGACCATTGAAATGTTGGACTTGGCATCATCAAACTTAAATGCCAAGTTTGTGATCGTCTGATTCTATGATCAAGTTGAAACGACTTGGAGTTGAATCTTACCGTTGAACAAGAATGGGGCTCTGGGTTAAGTCTGGGCTGACCTCAAAATATGCTGACGTTCCAGCCCAAACGAGGATTGACCCAGACTCAAACTTGGAGCAAGAAACTGAGTTGGCAGCTCGGATTTAGCTTAAGAGTTAAGATTGATTCAATATAAACTTCATTTGAACGTACTCATAAGATAAATAAGTCGAGCTTAAACTTATTGAATGGCTAAAATCATCCTCTTGCGTGTGTGTGTGTGTGTATGTGTGTGTGTGTTTTTGCCTTTTAAATAGCTATAAAAGGTCTTAAAAGCATCGCGCATAGTCACATGACTATCTACCACTATTGATTTTTCTAAGAGCATCTCCAATAGGAGTGCTATGGGTGCTCTATGAATTATCATTGCCAAAATTTGGCATTGGCATCTAAATAACTCGCTCCAATGGGGTAACATTTGAGAGTGCCAAATTTTGGTAATGGCACAACTTGGTGCCAAATTTGCCACCTTGTGTCAAGTCGTACTTTCTTTTCAAAAAGGTGAGAAATGCTAAAATATAGCATTAATGCATTGGAGCACCCAGGTGCCAAAATTTGGCATTGATGTCATTTGGAGTGCCAAATTTTTACTTTGGCACATCGAATGGAATGATTGCATTGGAGCCTTGGAAATGCTCTAACTATTGCACTTGAAGATGGGGTAGGGGGTTGAATATGGCACATTGGAAAAATCTGGGGGTTCTTTATTTGGACCTCCCTGATGCTGTCTCAAGTTCTAAAACCAGCACAAAAATAAGCTTACCACACAAAATACTGTGGTTTCAATCAAATGTGCCATGAAAGATTGCTTCACCGTAGTGTTAATATTCTGATAATGGCTCTGTATGTCAACTTCAATCAAATCATTTGGTTGATAATACATATTTAATACTGCTGCCATGCTTGTTTAATGAATATGAAGTATTAGAAATTTGAGATTGAAAACGTTCTATTGTTTTTGTAAAACACTTTATGACGGTAACATTTTCTATGCCTCTGGACTGAAAGTGCTTGTGATATTATGAAGAAATGGGGAGAAAATTGAACTTAAAAAGTTCATAGGAAGAAAAAAGAATAAAATTTCAGAGGAAATTCAAGAATGATGTTTTCCAACCCAAGCTAGATTCGATCTGTTCAGCCTCACTAGATACATCCAAGACAGCACTGCGAAACTTGAAGCAACATAGTGCTTTAATTTCCAAGCTAGAACATTGACACTTTAGGCTTTTAGTTTCCTAATACAGAACTTGACTTGAAGCACTGACTAAGGCCATGTTTGGATTAACTTTGCGTAAAATCAACTTTAAACCTCAAAATTCTACTTGATCTAAGAGATGGGGTGATAATTACTTCTAGACGATTTGAGGGGTGATAGGATATTTGGCAAAGCTAACCCCTCTTACTTTTGCTACAATAACTTCTAGTATGAAAATTTTGATACCTAAAGAGAAAAGAGATAATTTGGATATAACTTTAAAGAGATATATGAGGAGATAATTCTCCAAAAGTGATTTTAGACAAAAATAATTCAAACGGGCCTTAAGTGGATTAGAGAGCTTTAATGTTCTTTTTTTCCTCCTAACAAGTAACCCAGTGGTTCAAAATCCGAGCAATGCACCTCCTATTAATTTGGTGAAACTATTTTTAGAGTCTCTCAATCTTAACCTAACACTATGTTTGGATTGAGAGCTTTGAAGAAATGAGAATCTCAAATGAAAGAAGAGTAGGGAAGAGGAGAAAGTTGAGGAAATATAACTTCTTTTCTCTCTATATCTCTCAATCCAAATATACAAGAAACAGGCACCAGAACACCAGAGTGCTAATCTTAGACATACCATATTTCCATAGTGTCCTAAGATCATCAAACCGAGAATTGAAGCAGCAGCAGCAGCAGCACAAGGTTCTGAAATTGATAGCAACACCAAATATGGCCAATTCTGCATACTAAGAATTCAAATACTACTTCATGATAAAACCCTCAAAATAGAAAGTTGATGAAGAACAGTGAAGCTGAAAATTGAGCTAACATGAATCCATTTAGTACAAAAAAAATTTACAAGCTACAAAACCTAACAATATATGTTATTGACTCAAAACTCACCCTCTAATTATGCCATTCTCAGACCAAAACGCACCATAATCTGGGCAGAAAGGAAGTTATGAGTAGCACCAGAGATTTTCGAATCGACTGAAAATTAGCCCAGTATCAATTGACTCTCAATTTGTACTGCTGATTCTCTTCCTATCGATGACATTATCAAAGTCGCAGTTTCAGGTCTTGCCACAATTTCTCAGTGAAGACAGCATTAAAACTGAATTTAGAGACTAGAAAGTGTTCAAACAATACATGAACTATATGATGGAACTCAGTATTTTCTGTAACAGGTTTTGCCACAATTTCTCAGTGAAGATAGCATTAAAACTAAATTTAGAGACTAGAAAATGTTCAAATAATACATGAACTATATGATAGAATTCAGTATTTTCTGTAACAGGTTTTGCCAAAACTTCTGAATGAAGACAGCATTAAAACTAATTTAGAGACTAGAAAATGTTCAAACAATACATGAACTATATGATGGAATTCAGTATTTTCTGTAATTGAGTGGATCAAACCAGTACTTGATCCAAAATCTAAACCTTCTAAAAAGTCACAGAGATCTGAAACTAAATCCAAAACTTTGTGGTGACTATTCATAGATCTTTTAAGCATAAAGGATGAAAACAAAAAGTACCCAATTGAGATTTAAGGATTGAAAACAGCCATTACTGTGGAATCTTTGAATTGAGAAGATCAGTAAGATCATTATATATGATCAAAGAAGGAAAATCCAGATAAGAAATTCTTATCACTAACCCGATCCATCAACGCTATGGATCGATTGATCATTATCCACGGCTCTGTCGCTTCCATGGCTGAAGAACAGAATCTTGGTACTTCAAAGGCAATGCCATCATTCTTCTCTGCCTTTTCGCCTTTGAATTTGCAGCTTTTTTGTCATTTTTCTTCTCCTCCTCCTCCTCCTCCTCCTCCTCTTCTTCTTCTTCTTTCTTGAAGATTTCACTTATGATGAATTTGTTGAACATGAGAGACGATCGTCTTCTTCTTCTTCTTATGATTACTCTCCTCTGAATCAATGGTACACCCACCATGGACCCTGCAACATAGTGAACAGCCTTAACTAAAAGATCCAAACCTTCGCATCGTGTTGTTGAGTTGGTGGAAGAAGACAAAGAATTTGATCGAGATAAAGATATTGAATTGGTAAATGAAGAAAAAGATTGAGTAGACATTGATGAATGAGGTGAGGAAGAAGAAGAAGTAGTAGTAGTAGAAGCAGAGTTGATTGAGGAACTTCGAATTCTCATTGGAATTGTAATAAAAGTCGACTAACTAATCGAATCAGATCAGAAAAAGGAGAATTCTGATCTGGGATTTGAAGTAATTGAAGAATTTTTGAAGAAGATGGAGAAACAGAGGAAGTGAGATAAGTGAGGAGAGAGGGGGGGCATTATTTTACATATATACGTAGTGATTATTTTATATTTTTGGAGAGCAGATTTTTTATTGGATTTTTTTAAAAGTAAATAAATATTTTGGAAAGTTACGTTCAATGCCTTATCATTTCAATTACAATTCACGTTCTATCTTACAAATCTCATTCATCTTCTTGGAATTTTCTGAATTTGAGTTTGCCTAGGTACCTAAGATCGTTGCCGATCATATAAAATGAGATATAAATAATATATTTGCATAATGTATCACGATCTTTGTGTCCAAGTAAAATCAAATACAAAAAAATTCAAGTTGAGGATTTAGAATCTGAACTTACACTGTCAATTGATATAGAATGTCATGTTAGCTCTCTTAAAAAATTAAAAAACAAAAAACTTGAGTAGAATAATTTTTCCTTAATTGTGTGTGGGAGTCCATATAATTTATTCATATATTGTTAACAACTTTTTGTTAAATATAGTATTGTAATTGTCTATGTCGATAAATCACATAAATTGGAGGTGAGGTAGATTAGAGTCTAGGAAGGTGTATTATTTACTTATTTTGGGAACCTTTTTGGGTGGTGACGGGGGTACCTAAGAGCATCTTCAATGCAAAAGTTCAAATTGGCACCCCAAAAAACACTAGTTAATGCCAAATTCTAAACCCAAATGACACTAGTTGATGCCAAATTTGGCAACTAGTATTTTTTGGGGTGCCAAATTTGGTTTTGCATTGGAGATGCTCTAAGTAATTACAAGAAACACTTCAATGTCTTGATTGAAAAAATCAATTGTGATATATAAAGTAGAGTCATCTGTTTTGTATTTTTTTGTTTTTTTGTTTTTTTAATTTATTGCATTAGGATTTTTTTGACTAATCTTCATACATGAATGGAACATTGTCCGATTTGCATTGATTAATGTTCGAAAAAAATTAAATCTTTGTTTGGGAGTTTAGGAGAAAAGAGATGAGAAAACATTAATTTGGATATAAGAGAAGAGATTGTGATTTTACTCCCTCTTGTTTGGGGGTTTTAGGAGAGAAGAAAAAGTAATTTTCTTCTCCCTTACTTAGAAGTTAAAAAAAAAAAAAAAGAGAAGAAGCGATACGTTAATTGAATATTTTACCACCAATCCCTCCATTCCTTTCATATATAGAATAGGTAGCACTCAATTATAACTTGTGCTCTGTTCTTCATTAATTCATCGGTTAATGAGCTAAATGGTTATTATGAAAATTTCATTAAATAAATTTCCGATTCTTTCCACTTGACGCTTGTGGAAAGAAGAAAAATTGTGCTTGGAGAGATTTCAAGCCCGTCTTTTTCTTCTCTTTTTTCCAAATCATCCCTCCCCAAACATAGCCTTGTGAAAGGAGTGGCGATTTGGTCCAAACCTTCTTTTTACAGATGACCGAGATTAAATTTCAAGTGATTTACCTCTTCTTCTTAAAAAGATAGATATCATCTTAATTAGTTGCAAAGTATAGTAGCGATTTAAGAAAATCCTAGGCCTATTCGAGAATACAAAATGTTAGTAGCTTTTCTTAAAAAAAACTCTTTTTTCCACTCAAAATTTAGGAAACAAAGAAAATAACATGTATCTTGAACAAGTGTCCTTCAATCTGAAGATATGAAAATCAAGAAAATTTAATTTTTTTTTTTTATTGGAGAGAAAAAATAAAATAAAATAAATAAACAAATAAACCATAGATTTGAATTTGTTCATGAATTTAAGATGGACGCATCTCCAACCATGCTCCCTAAAATTTTCATAGATGGCTCCCTATTTTAGCTAAAAGCTATTTTAGCTAATCACTTTTACACTAACTATTCCAACCATGCTCTCTATTTTAGCTAATCATGGAATATTTTATTATTTTTTTAATATTTGACTTAAAGAATTAATATTAAATAACAATAGTCAATGGACCAAGTGTTATCCAATTTTTATAATTCCCAAACAGGCACTTAGTCTATTTTATTAGAGCATTTTATGGAAATAAATCCATATTTTGCAATAATTACAAAAATGAACTCGCTTTTTAAATATTTACGAAAACACTTTTTTGGATTGAAATGTCCTCATAATATTTTATTAAATAAATACTTTAATACAAATTGATTGGGGATTGAAAATTCTTAGCAACTTCAGGGATTAGAGATTATGTGTATCTACTAGGATCATGTGTATTTTTAGGAATTGGAAATTAGCATCATGTGTATTTGTGGGCACTTTCATTGGGACATTTCCGTCCAAAAATATGGCAATAAATGCATTTTTGTAAATATTAATAAGATGGGATTCATTTACGTAACCCATTTTATTATCTTTCCATACAGCACGGCAACAATCGTGTCTCAAATTCCATGAAAAAGTACGAAGGTATAGAATAGAATTAATCCACCAACGACCAATGGAGGCCAAAACAGGTTAGAAGCAACAACACACAAATCATCAATGATGATTTCGTGATTCAGCAATTTTGTAACAGTAATGACTTTTCGAATTAAAACACACCAACTGCAGTTTTCTAACAAAAAATAGTCCAAATAGGAAATATTCTCTACTTTTAATAAAATTCTCAACAACTAGTTTAAGTTCCTTCTTCACGAAAAATAAATGGCTCCACAGACTATAATAACAGGAAAAAAAACTCATGAGATGAGAGATGAAAATCCGTTTTGTAACACGAGTGCTTTCAATGTCTCATGCAATGAGAACTGTGCAAGTCTAACGTGCATGTTAAGATTTCACTTGAGGGGAATAAACCTCGACGAGTGGGTGGCACCAATGCCAGGCCTTCCATGCTTGACTGGCTTGTAAGAGATGGAGAACTCAGCAAGATAATGGCTGATCATCTCGGGCTTGATTTCAACCTGATTGAAGGTCTTGCCATTGTAGACTCCAATGATGCTTCCAATCATTTCCGGTACAATGATCATGTTGCGAAGGTGGGTTCTTACTGGTTCTGGCTTCTCACCAGGTGGTGCCTCCCTTTTCTGTTCCACAGCACAGCAAGAAGCAAAAATTAACGCCTGCTTCTAATTTTTCTTATTTTCTGATGGGTGGTATTTTAAAAATAAAAAGAAACTCAAAATAGACATGGACACATGATGAAGCCAGAAATATGTAATGAACATATTGCCATTATGCAATGAAAAACACATAATTATGTCAAAAAAGGTTGCAACCTATTAGTGGATGACTCTTTGAAGCCAACAGCAATGCAAGTTTCATCAATTCTCATAGGGGACTATCTAGGCCCCATTTGGAGTAGCTTTGTCCGAAATCACTTTTGGAGCTCAAAATTTTACTTGATCTAAAGAGATGGATGATAATCACTCTAGATGACTTGGGATATATGATGGTTGGCCAAAACTAGGCCCACTAGCTTTTGCCACGATCACTTCTAGTTTGAAAATTTTGACGTCGAGTTGATTTGAACATAACTCTAAAGAGATATGTGAAGAGACGCTCTCCCGAAAGTGATTTTAGGCAAAGCTAATGCAATTATGCAAATGGGGTCATAGTTTGATGCAGTTTAGTGCGTCATTAGGTGCAACTTGTGGCAGCAGCAAGTCAGCAACTTATTCTATCACTTCATATGCACGCTTCATTACAAATTACACCACGCCCTTCCCCGCTTGGCGCCCCCCCCCCCCTCCCTTCTTCCTTCCCGCTCTACATGCACACACATCAGAGCGGCATTCGTGTTCAACCCAGCCACTAAATTTCCCAGCCACTAGGAAAAACCAGTGCCAGATATTATATTTTGCCCAAGGTGGCAGTTTTGGACCCAAACCAGGATTCACAACCAATTTATTAACAACTCCCCTACTGCCCCACCCCCCACACCTCCCCAGCCAAATAAACTGCTAACCCAAACAATATATAAGAACACATTTAAGGTACAGGTTATACTGAAAAAAGACAAAAAAATACTAAAGAAGTTGCTTCAGGTTGCTCAGCCTAAGAGTTTAGCCCGCAGTCAATTTGTTCAAAATCAGCTTGGATCATTCAACTAAATCGAGGTCTAGTTTTTCCATCTCTATAGTATATAAGAGACAAGAAGATCCTCGAATGCAACGAAGCTGACTTTCATCAAAATAAGCAAACTAGTTGGGTTAAAACCAAAGCAGTCAATTTGAAACCATACATCTGACAATTTAGCTATCTGTAGAACTAATCAATAACCACACTGTTAACTTCAATCTCTCCAAAAGTTCCATAATCACATGAGAATGTGTGCACATAGAGGATTATAATATCTTTTCATATACTTTCCTCTCGTTTGGCTCTCCCTTGTATTGTCGTCATTTATTTGCTCAATATTGAGCTGATTGCCTGATTATAATACAATCTTGGATGGTTTTGGCTAGGTTGGAAAACGATTGTCATTATGTCAAGTGGACTTTTTGCTTGTCTAGCCTCAATTTACACTTTGAAACCTTAATGCAAACAACCTCATACCATCATCATATCCTTCTTTTTCTACAACTCAACTCAACAAAGCCTTAATCCCAGTTACTTAGGTTCAACTACATGTATGATTTTTTTTCCATTTAGCTCTATCAAGGGCAACATCATCCCATTAGAATCCTAACACATATATCCTTTCTTACTACCTCTAACCAATTATTTCCAGCTTTCCTTTTTTCCTTTTAGTCTTTAAATTAAATCAAGCCACCCTTTTGCACTAGTGCATTCCTAAGTTTTCGTTATACATTACCAAACTATCTTAGACAATTTTCCATTATCTTATTCTCAGTTGGAGCCACTCATACCTTCTTATGAATGCATTCATTTCTTATTTTAGCTTCACTTGAATTTTGGTTTACCCATCTAAACATCCTCATTTCAACTATGTTCATTTTTTTGGATATGTTTTTGAATTGCTCCACATTCACTGCCATAAAGCATAGTTGGTCTTCAAACAATCTTGTAAAATTTCCCCTCTAACTTGATAGGTATTCTACGGGCACACAGTACTCCAGCAGCACTTTTCCAATTTATCCACTTCATTCTAATTCTACAGACAACATCCTCCCCAATCTTCCCATCTTTATGGATAACTGATCCAAGATATCGAAAATGGTCACATTTATGTATCTATTCCCATCAATTTGCGCTATAACATTCCTATTCGTAATTTGACTAAACTTACATTCCATATATTATACTTTAGTCCTACTTAACCTAAAGCATTTAGATTCTAACTTGTTTCTTAACCCTTGCTCTAGTTTCATCAACTAATATTATACTATTAGCAAATAACATTCACTGTGGAACATCTTCTTGAATATGTTTATTAAATTCATCCATACCAAAAGCAAAAATATAAGGACTTAGACCAAATCCTTAATATAAGTTAATTAGGATTGGGAATTCACTTGTCTCTCCTTCTGCCGTTTTAACACTAGTTACAAATCCATCGTACATGTCCTTCATTACATCAATATATCTAACAGATACTCCTTTCATTTCTAATACCCACCACATCATTTCCCTTAGGACCCTATGATAGCTTTTTCTAAGTCAATAACCCTATAAAGGTCATTTTTCTTCTCTCTAAACTTTTCCATCAATAGCCTAAGTAAGAAGACAGCCTCCACAATTGATCTTCCAGAATAAAACCAAATTAATTTTTTAACACAGTTATTTGGAATCTTAATCTTTACTCAATCTTAACGCCATGGTATTTAGTGAAACTTTGAATATCCACTGTATTTAGTGAAGCATTGAATATCATCTTCATTATTATATGAAGGCACCACAACATTTTTACTCCATTCATCAGGCATCCTTTTAGTTTTCAATATCTTCTTAAACAGCATAATCAACCAAAATGTTTCATCATCAACCACACACTTCAAAACTTTAAAGGAAATTCCATATAACCCTACAACATTTCCTATTTTCATCTTGTTCATAACTTCCTTCACTTTAGTTGTCTTTATTCTTCAAGGAAAAAAAATACCATCTCTAGCAGTATTACTACATGTTCTAAAGTTTGAATTCCCTCAGAAATCTAGAACACAGCACTCACCTAAATGATATTACGTACCTTATAAAATTTTAATCTCTTCAGCAATGACTCAGACAATTCCCTATTATTAAACAAAATTACATTCCAAGACAATTTCATCAGAGGGTAGTTATGATTAGCATTGGAGAAATTAATCCTCTTCTCAACGTCTTCTCAAGGCTAACTTGAGAAGTCAAACAAACAATGCAATCAAATAAATGGGACCATTCAAATTTGAAATACTGATGCTTTCAGGATTAATATTGAGGCTATGGTAAGCATATCTCTCTTCATATCTTCAGCGGTAGACACATCTTAGCACCGTTCTTATAATGCCTCTTCTTTCACAATGTTTAACAACTTATCAAAGCCATAATAGGCTTAAAACTCATGTAGTAAAAATAAAAGGCTTCACTGCAACAACACTACCTACTCTTCAGTCCATTCCATACTGTCTATGTTATCACTTATACTACCTTCCCTTCAGCCCATTACATAAAATGAGTTCACTCCCAACAGTTTTACTGCCACTGAGAATCTATTGTTATCAACACTAATTTTACAAATCCACCAATGTCAACACGTGGATCTTAAATTTTATGGTTTCCCATGAAACTCTAAGACGTCTCTAATATACAGTGCAACATGGAAAAGATAGCCCAATAATTCAAACTAAATTCTAAGCTTCTATATCAAATGATGGCAGAATAAAGAAAGAAAAAAAGAAGGTAAAGTTACAAACAACCCTTCCCACCCCCGAAAATAAAATGAAAAGAAACGAAAATTTTCCATTATCCTATAGCAATATAAGCCTCCATAGCATAAAATAAACAAAATATCACGCAAAATCATCAAAACCAAAATAGAACAGAGAAACAGTGAGAGAGAAATCTTACAGCTTTGCGCAGTTTCTTGATTAACGCCATTGGCTTCCGCTTTAGACCTCGTTGAAACCTAGCATCCCACCATAGCAACCAACTACATACATTAGATCAAAAACAAAACAAAAGAAACCTACCTTTCGTTTCTTTTGCTATATATATATAGAGAGAGAGAGAGAGAAATTAGAGAGAGGAAGCTGTTGAGCATTACCGTCTACGAGCTCTGGCATGGAAGAGCTTCACAAGCTCATCGGTAGACATATCAAGAAGAGCATCCAAATCAACACCTCTGAAACTGAACTTCTTAAAGGTTCTCTTCTTCGGCTGCTCCGGAGCCACGTCTGTTTCCACATCCGCCTGAGAAAACCAAGCCAAAGGAAAAAATTGAAATCAGATCAAGAGAAAAATATCAAAATCGAGATATATACTTACATATTTATATATGAACTCACCATTGCTGGAAATGCAGAAGAAACCCTAATTCGCAGAGATTCGACGGTCGAAGCAAGGGGCTCAAAATTAGGGTTTTGACGACGAGCAGCAAATTTGCTGAGTATTTATACGGTTATCCAATAGAGGTTGATGGGTCGGATAACATTAGTGGAGTCAACACCGGACTACCCAGGTTGGTTGGGTCTTAATGCCCGGATACACAATGCTGATTACTATTGAGATCCGAAACCCCGGGAGTTTGATTTCTAAAGAAACTTCTAATATAAATTTCATATTATTTATTCAAAAAATTGGCACACCTATTTGATTTGTAGGAATGGTATGATTGTGAATGGATTGTTAATTTTGAAAAATAATATTCCAGGTCATTTTTATATAAGAGTTTACACATACTGTGAAGAATATTATGTAAGAATCATAATTCATTCTCATTGTTTGATTTAATCCAATTTGATGTGTCTTATGGCTCTTGTTACACCACTACAGTAAGAGGAGGGGAGCGAGTTGGCCATGATTGCTCTGATGCCCAAGTCAGTAAGGATGGCTAAATAAAATTTGATTTCAAATTGCACATCGTACCTCTTTTTCAACTTACCTTATTTTCCTTTTATACTGAATTACTCATTGGTCTCGTTTGGATGGTTGGAATGAAGGCAAGAATGGGATTGTATTCCATTGCATTCTGTTTCAGCATGTTTAGATTAATTAAATGAATAGGAATGGAATCGGGAAATTTAAATGCGTTCGGATTAAATTTTACTTAAAAGTGGAATCTCATTACTGACGGTTGGAAAATAAAATTAAAAAAAAAAAAAAAAA
>JAESVK010000867.1:97080-135981 GCA_017140935.1 Hamamelis virginiana | reverse complement strand
CTCTCTCTCTCTCTCTCTCTCTCTCTCACACACACACACACACAAACAATGACTTCACCTCTCCAACTTGTGGTTGACGTAGTGATGGCACCAACTCATCCACCAAGTTCGAACCCAGCAACCGACTCAATGACCGAGTCATCCGTGACATTAACTTAATATTAGAGTTGTCTGTGGCAAAATTGGAGATGGAGATAATATATACGCCATCTCTTTTACACAAAAAACCTCAAATCACTTTTCTAAGAGGCAACCCATCGTAGGCCTCAATCGAGTCAGCATTCCTGGGACTCCGCTGAGCCACAAGCCTCAATCCCCTATCTGACACATACACACATATATATATGTTAGTTATTTTCATTGTATTTGATTTTCTTGTTTAATTAAAATTATTTAGATTTTGTGTTGTCTCGGTTATTAAAAATTGGAAGAAAAAAAAAAAACAAAATTCCATTCCCTCGATTGGCAAACACATGAAATGGAAATGTAAATAATAGTAATTCTGAACCTGTGATTCAAGCCAATATCCAAACATTGGAAATGGAATAAATCATACCTTTTAAAAGAAGATCTCTATTACCAAGCTATACAATTGTTTGAATTTTATTATTTATAGCCTAAATTAGAGCATACTTCTTGCTAAACCTACAGTGGTGAGCGGTTTCAACTAAACAAAATGTTACTACGACCAACGGCCACAGCTATGGGTTTTATCTTACCACGTGTCTTGTTACGAATGGGTGTTCATTTTTTATTTAACAATGCCAATCAACCTGAGCATCCTTCCATCATAATGTGGAAAGAACACCTGGTAGGACACGGGTGTGTACGTTTTTTTTCTCTGCAATCTTACTGAACCCGTTCCTCTCTCTTTTCTCTTACACACTCTCTCTCCACGAATGTTGATGTTGCCGACACCAGGTGCCCGTTTGGAGAAGCAAAAGCCAAAAACACTGCTTCTCACCATCAAAAGCTACTTGTGCACTGTTTAAAAAAAAAAAAACAGCTTCTAAAATCAGTAAAAAGCCAAAGAAGCTGATTTTTAGAATCTCCCAGTTGAGTGATTTTCCTTAAAGTGATTTTGCTTTTGATATCATTCATTTCCTAATATCAATATTGCCCTTACAAAAATAACAAAAATAATTTTCTTTCCCTTCATATCCCCCCAAGGGCGGAGCTAGGATTTTATTTTAGGGGGTGCCAAAACTTTAGAAACTAAAATTTTCAACGCATACACTGGTTTCCAATTTTTTTTTATATATATTTTCTTTTGAACAATTCATTGATTATAAATGATTTTTCCATCTACAGCTCAAATTAAGGACATGTTTGGAATAAGTGGGGGTGCCAAGAGAGTATCTCTTGTATTTTATCACAAGTAAATATATGTATAATATTATAATGTATACATAATCTATTAATTTTTGAAAACTGAGGGGGTGCCAAGGCCCCCCTTGGGCTGGTTCTAGCTCCGCCCCCTGTATCCCCCACATAATAACCTAACCCATCTGTTAGTTTTCTCATAAACCAACTATTGGATTACTGTGATTTTTTGCAGGCATGACAAACATAATACGAGCATCTAATCCAACGGTCGATTTTTCAAAATACCTATCCCATCTACCCTTTTGAGGAGTAGACCGCTAATTTGAACCTTAAATTATAATTATAAATAAGATTATTTATATTATTTATTAAATAATATTATTCATATTATTTATCCTTATAAATAAAATTATTTATAATTTTATTGCCAAGGGTAATTGTGTCAATTCATAATTAAAAGCAACTTCTTCATATGGTATCCAAACAAGCAGTAAAAGCACTTCTAGTGCCAAAAGCACTTTAAAATACAATATCCAAACGCAACTAACTTCTGCTTCTGCTTGTGCTTCTCTAGATTATGCTTCTCTTTTACTTGTGCTTCTGCTTCTCTTTTGCTTCTGTTTCCAAATGGGCCCTAGGTATGTCTATCTTGCTCGATTAAAAAAACACATCTGTGCCCTCCAATATAGTGGAAAACAAAATAGATCCTGTGAACCACCCAACCTGATCGGGAGGCCTCTCCTTCACTTTGGGGTTTCTTGAGTGGATTATGGATGTTGTTTTATCCGTCTCGATTTATCCTTCTCTATTATCCACATTTATCCTTCTCTATTATCCACTCAATATTGAGTTTTTGAAAAAGGATGAGAGTTTGTAAAAAACTAGGAGTCGCCACCTTATTTTTAGGTAACAAGGAAACCACAAAAAGAGTTTTATTTTCAATAAAACATTGACTCCATATTTTAAGGAAAAGCTTGGTCTTCGAATCAAAGTTGGATTCGGGGGCTAGGTTACAAAGTGGGAAGGTTCCAAGGAACTCCTTGTAGGCACCCACCTCGCCCTAATTAAAGGTCTCATAATTACTATTGGGCTTTATCAAAATCTTATCATATCAATCCTATTTATCTAATCAACCATTGAAAATAGTGTAGATAATACTAGATAATAGATAATAATAAAATAAAAAAGAAATCAAAGAAATCCTAAAGACCTTAGGAGACTAGAGTTATCCTAAGATTGGACTTGCACCCTATTGATTGCCTACTTACCTTACCAATTACTTGATAAGGATCAAAGTCTACGTAGTTCGATTACCTAGGATTCTCCTATTGTAATGAACTACACTATCATTAGCATTCTATCTCATCCAAGACTCTATCTTCGAGAGTTTTTATTCATTTAAAATCCTTTTTAGAAAATAATTCATCAATTAATAGATTCCCAATGAAGTTAGAATTCTTTTTAAATCATAATTCTTACCAATCACAACTCTTTTCAAAATGAAAATTCTATCCCGAATTAAATCCTTTCAAAAGGTGGAATTTCATTCCAAGTCAATTTCAAGAGTTCCAATTTTATTGGGATCCATTTAATGATGGATTAATTTTAGTAAAACATTAGTTTTGAAAATCCTCTCGAAAATAGGATCCTAAACTCACTAGAATCCTAATTTTAATGTAATTCTTACAACAAATGGGAATCCTAGGTGGAGCCAAGTGGCTCCCCTAACCTAGAGTCCCTAACTACATCCTAAATTAATCTAAACAACCTAAAATAGTAAAACAATGCATGCTGGAATTTATGAAAAATGCATGAAAAATGCGACTAAACAATTAATAAAAATGCATGAGAATGTCCTAGATGCAATCTAATTATTCTATGTGAACCTAGGCATGTTTCTAGGTTGGTTTGACCCTAAAAAATGACTTTTAGTATACTTTAAAGGTACTTTCAATCTATTGACAGATTTGAATATACCCTTTAAAATGAACTAAAGCCCATGAAAATAACAAATAAAAAGAGTGGGAATGACAAATATGCAACCTAATATGCATGCCAAAATAATATGCTAAAACACTATGCAAGACAATCAAGAGATCACATCATAATCATGCTTAAATTAATAACATTCATCACAAGGGAAGAAACTCACCATAGCATGCTCCCTCAAACACAATTCATAAATCAATCCATACTTAGGTATTCCATGTGATAAACTTTAATAATTAAGAATAAGGACAATGCTATCTATAAAAAAACAATACATGACCCTACTTCTAATACTAATATCCTAGCATGATAAAGACTTAAACTATAATAAAAATGGAAAATCATAACAACAAAGACTCACTCCTAACATGCACTCTAGTCATGAAATATATCTAAAGTATGCTCACAATACTCATATAGCAATCAACATACTTTCAAATAAAGAAGAAGAAGACTATATTCATTATGTAAGAAAACTAGACTCAAAACAAAAAGGGCCTATATGCATCTAGAAGACCATTATTGTACAAGCATTAATCTAAAACCTATTCTACATACTTAATCCTAACACAACATAGACATAAAAGAGAAGAAGAAGAAGAAGAGGAAGAAGAAGAAGAAGAAAAAAAATATAAAACTTTAAACAAACTATAAAACTCTACTAACCTCTTTGCCTCCTTCTCTCTTGCTCCAAGCCTTCTCTTCAAGCTCCAAGGACTCCAAGGACTTTAAAACTTAAGTTAGAGTGCTATGGGGGAAGCTTGTGCAATTGCTCAAGCCTCTACTCTCCAAGCTAGCTCTCTAAAGCTTATTCTGTGTGTTAAAACTTATTTTAGGGCCCTCTATTTATAGGGAGGCCTGACTTTGATCAATGGCTGAGTTTGAATCTCTTAGCAGTGATCCAAGGGCTCAAAACCAGCCTTCCAAGGTGTTCATACTCATCCAAAAGTCCCCATGGCCAAACTGGACACATGGCAGGGCTTGGAAGAGTCCCGGGCAGAAAAACCACTGAAGAAGAGCAGTTATTGGGCAAAATGGTCGACGACCATCCACTCTAGGATGGTTGGCCATCCCTAGGTGGACGGCCATCGATCCCCCATCTCCAAAAATGCCCTATGTGGACCTATCTCAGCCCGTTTCGACCCGATTTTGCTTTTTTAGGCTTTTCGGGCCCGTTTTAAGTCCAAATTTGACGATTCAAGCGCCAAAACGATCGTGATTCAATTTTCCATGTTTTAATAAGTGTTTGAAGTGAAATGTATTGACCGAGATCAAAGGTTTAGGGAAAAGTCGACCGATTAGCTGTTTAGGGCTTGCCGGGCCCAAATTAGGGTTTTGAAATTTGTTGACCAATTGCTTTCGAAATCATTTCTTCTTCTTGAAACAAGTTTTAAAATGTTTTAGGAAAGTGTTTTGAAGCCCTTGAAGGCTTTGGTTTGATAAAAATATTGAATCTCAGTCACTTCCGGTCGAAACCCTAATTTGGGCTTTGAAATGGCCTTTCGAGCCTTTCGAGCCAAATATAAGCCAGAAGACTTCACAGATCTTGCCATTGATCAAATTAGCTACCAAACACACTTTAAATATCTATGCCAAAGCCTCGAGGCCATTTGAGATAAGATCGACAGTCATTCAGGGCTTTTGTGATTCAAAGGACAATACTGTCATTCAGTCACAAAAGACCTTATTTTCTATCAAGCCTGGCTCAAAATGCCATGGAATTTTGCAGGAATGTTTCTAGACTCTCTAAAAACTAAATGCAAAAAGAATCGACTCAATCTGACCTAAAAACCTACATGTGATAATGACTTCTATCTAATTACCCACAAAGGGTAAAACTGACAATTTAGGGTTTTGACACCCTATTTCACCTCAAATCAAAGACAACCTTTCATGACCATTCTCATGGTAAAAAATGGATGTCTACAGATCCATATTTTTCTATGGCATTGGACTAATCATTTCCTTCTAAACTAGATTACTTTATTGTTGGAACTCATGCATTCATAAATATTATCTTTATAATAATAAAAATAGATAGATAGATATTTTCTCATATATTATAATGAACTGTTGTAAAAAGTGAAAATTGGCAGGGTTGAGGCGCGGACTAGGTCGCTTTCTTTAAGACGGTTCGCGCCATTACAGATTATATCTGATACATTAATCATTAGCACACCGCCTCTAGCATACAACAGCCCAGCCACTCACTGTTAACTTCTCAAAGTCTGCACAATTATGAGAAGTTTGAAGTTCCACACAACACCTTACTTTGCCCAATAAACCCACAAAAACTCAAGAAAAAATAACAAAGACTGACTTATAGAAAATTAGAAGAGAGGATGGATGAATGTGGGAGTGAGTGTACTACAAATAGCAATGAATGGTCCTCTATATATAGGTATAGGAATTGTAACTTGTGATGTGGAATTATAATTTCATCATAATACTAATGGGATGTTATGGAAGTTACATAAGATACTAATGAAAATATAGCCGTTATGATTTAATAAAATTTGACTAATAAATTGTAACCTCCATGATATAAATTATAAGTTTTTTATTAAAATATCCAACACTTATTAAATTGTAGATAGAAATGATCTTAAATTTTCAAAAAACCTAATCACGTATATACTAGAAAAGCCATCCATTGAACGTAATATCTTTTGCCTGACAAAAAAAAAAACCCTATTTTTCCTTATAAGCCTGCAATTCTAGAGAAATTTGATGACAGGAGAACGAAGTTTTTTATGTTTGGTCTCACAATTCTATCTCTAACAACTAATGTTCATGGAGAGAGAGAAGAAAGAGAGATAATGGGGAGAGAGAATAAGGGCATATGCACCTCTTTTGGAACTTTTTCACTCTCTTAACCCTTTCTCCGCGTGGGTTTAATAAAAAAAGAAAATGTGCTTTCCACGACAGGGTGGGAGAAACCTTGGGATGAATTATCAGGCTAATTAGCATTTTTGTTTTCTATTTATTATGATACATTTAATGATTATTTCCCAATTTATGTATCAAGTTAATTAATGATCTATTTTGTCAAGGAAAAAAAAAAAGAAAGAAAAATAATGAAGAGTGGTGGTAGAGGCGATAGCGGTGGCAACGATGAGTGGTGGCAATGGATGGGTGGTAGGTGATAGAAATGATAGGTGGTGGGTGATGGTTATTAGTAGTGGTAGATAATGGGTGGATGGTGGTAGTTGTACGTGTTGGTGTTGTTGGCATTGATGATGGGTGATTGGTGATGTTAGGTAGTGGTAGGTGGTGATTAAGGGTGGTGGCAATGGTGGTGGATGTGTGATTAAGGTGATGAAAAGGGGATAATGGCAATTGTGGGTAATGGAGATTATAGGTGGTAGTGATTAATTATGGTTGATGATGGCTAGGTGGTGGTGATGGTGGCAATAATGGTGGGTGGGTGGTTGGTGGTAGGCGGTGATGGTGGTGGTGGTTGGTGGATGATGGTAATGAGTGCTTGGTTATGTTGTGTGATGTGGGATGGTGGTGGTGTGGTAGTTAGGTGGTAGGAGTGAGGTGTGGGTTGTTTTGCCATTTTTTTAATCCATTATGTGGAAATGGAAACCATAAAACCAATATCCAATTTGGAAATGAGATACCCATAAACCATTTATGAGCATCTCATTTCCAAATTGGATTTTGGTTCTATGATTATCATTCCAACAAAATGAATTCAAAAAAATGAGTTGGGATTTACTAGGTAAACATGTTAATGAGTAGGAAAGTAAATGGGATTTTCATTCTAATCTTACCCATTCCTGCATACCAAATGCATACGCCCCAAAAAGTTTTTCAAAGATTTACACATTTATATATGGTATAAACATAGGTTTGTTTTAGAGGTTGTGCTTGAATGACTATAGGCGACTAATGCAGATCGGGTTGGGCTTATGGCTCAAGATTTTATGGATCAGCTAGGTAGGAAAAAGGGGCACAAACAGAATTGGGGCTCGGGGGAGATTTTGGGATAAAATCAGAAAACGGACTAGTAGAATCGAAAGTCGTCGGTGACGGAATTACATGAAATTTGGTAGTCTGAATAGAAACAATGAGATGATTGAGAGTTTGCTATTTATGGAAAGATTTCGCCCATCAATTACTTTCCATACAGAAGTCCGCTTGACGAACCGTTGACTCCGTGGCAATCCTTAAGGAATATATTAGCATATTTTGGCTTTATTTCGCATATTTCCATTTTTGGCAAAATTACTTTTATTTTAGTTTTTTCCTATTTCAGCAATATTATGATTTCTAGACTTTATTCTAGTATAAATATGCTTGTAGCCGTCTTGACAACTTAGTTTATAAATTAAAAAGAATTTTGTTGACCCAAAATATACTCTAGAGGGGGGCTGAATAGAGTATAGGCAAATGAAAAATGATTTTAAAATGGGATTAAGTATTTTTGAAAACTTAAAATTTAGATAAGTAGAATGCAAGCTTGAATACTAACGCAACAATATTAATAGTAAATAAATAACTTGAACTGAAAGAGATTGAGTTAGAGAGATTCAAACATTAGGATTTTTAACGTGATTCGATCTCCGTCTACGTCCACGCCTTAAGAACTTCGTCTCAAGGATTAATCCACTAACAAGACTCCTTCAAGGTGGAGAAATCTTTACACTTGCCTTCTTTCAAAGGTGGAAGACAACTCACCCACAAGTGTTTCACAAAACCCTTAAATATCACAATACAAGATGAATGAAGATTGAGTATTACAATGAATGCTTCAACAAGCTGATTTGTAATAAATACAAGCATACTAATGACTTCTCAAATACTCAATAAATATAGCTCAAAGAGTTTAAGAAAGAGAAGTTTGGATGATGAGAGTTTGAGAATAAATGCTTCAATAAAATGAGATGAATAGTGTTGGTAGTTCATAAATGAGAGAGAGAGATCTATATAAAATGAACAAGGGCCAAAATGGCCATTTGAAAACCCTAGATTTTGATTAGAGAAGATGGGGGTAGGTTAGGTTCATTTAATGCTTGATTTGCTATAAAGAAAAAGAGCCGTTTTGAAGTTGCAGAGTCATTAGTCGACTATTTAGTTTATTTTCAAATGATTTTGGCTTCCCGGGCTCGGTTAGTCGACTAGTAACAAGTGGTTAGTCGATTAGCTAAGCTAAAACTGTTGTAAACATTTACTGGGTTTGTTAGTCGACTAGAAACAAAATGATTGGTCGACTAGCAACTTAAAAACTCATTTAGAAAATTTTCCGGAATCAATTAGTCAACTGGAAAAGAGACCTTAGTCGACTAGCAACTTTGCAACAAAAACAAGGCTTCTGACATTGTCATTAGTCGATTGGTCAAATAGGGATAGTCGACTCGACCAAGGTGTTTAGTCGACTGGACCAGGGTGTTTAGTCGACTAATTTAAGATTTCTCAAAACATTGCCTCTGACCTTCACTTAGTTGACTAGGACTAAAGTGTTAGTCGACTAGAGAAGTTGCAATGTCAATATTTAGAAATTCTTAAGTCCAAATCAACTTATAACACTTGGGCAAGTTAACTAAGTGTTCCAAAATATTTTGAGCAAGTTTGAAAACATTTTCAAGCGTGAATGCTAATGCAATGTGAGATAAAAATGGTTTTCTCTTGAGCTATGCAATATTGAACATAAGAGAAACCTTACAAGAAGTTCCTAATCACTAGGAGAGCAACTTGACTTCAAAAAGGTCTTCACAAGCTTGTGCTTGTCTTCAAGTTGATCTTCAAGGATTGAACTTCATGAGCTTGATTGAACTTGAGCGCATAGAATTGCTTGATGAATGTTGATGAGCTCCAATAAGATGTATCACTTCATGATGATCTATGGAGACAACACTTAACCATTTTGTTAAATATAAAGTATGGTTTAGGTATCATCAAAATTAGGTCAAAGACCTTAGGGCTAACAAATTTATTAATAGTTTTCACTCTTTTTCTCTAGTTTCTCTCTTTGTGAAGATTGAGAACTGGATGCCTATTTTCCAGGCACTGTCTTTGTGATACATCAACAAGAATTTGGAAAGTTGTTTGTTGTTGGAGAGCCAGTCAACAATATTCCGCTGCATCAACGACTCACAGAAAAAAATTTCATTCAATTGTAGCTTGAATTGGTTTTTAACATTTAATGGCCAAACTTCACTTTCAAGATTTATTAATAAGCAATTTAAGTTTCCATTTAAACTTCAATGTACCAGTAAAGGGTTTTATGTTTAATAGTTGGATTTTATTAATTGAAGTCACGTGATATGTCTTTTAACTATCTCGTTCACATATATTGTGCACAAATATGACAATAAATCTTTACATCTTCTTTAAAACTCTTGTCAATCTTATTTCGATTCATGGAGATTATGTAAAAGATATTGTCCAATTTAAGTTGCCCCTCATGGCTTCAAAAACATGTTTTACTAATTAAGGGTGGAAGTTTACATATTTATAGCCCATCAACCCTCTCAAACCAAAGAGATGAAGAACTAAGTACATGGACTTGGTACAACACTTTACTTCACCTCATCCATTTTATTCCTTTGCCTTAGGAGTCTTGCATCTTAGTCTTGGTCACCACAATCCACAAACCTTAAAGATCAACACGTCCCCCGTGGGATCCACCTCACCACCATGAAGTAAGTTTGGATCGAATAACATTATGTCACACCCCACCCTTTCACATAACAATATATTGTCCTCCTTGGATTGCCTCGCATTAAAATGCATCTTCCTAGTTAGAGGTGGAAGTACACTACATATATAACCCAACGAACCTTTCTAATGAAGCAATGTAGGAATAAGTACGTGAACCTGACACCTCACGTTACCTCATTTATCTTAACATTTCACCTCAAGAGTCTTGAAACTTAGGACTTGATCACCACAATATAGCTATGAGAAAATTTTCCATTAAACTTGGGTCCTCATTGATGTGTCGAAAAAGAATGTGAAACTATTTTGACAAGTTGATGCCTAAGACGTGTTTCTTATATAAAAACAACCTATGATCTGCCCAAGCACCAATTAAAGCCAAAAATCAATCGCATAATTTTATTACTTAATTGCTTAGCAAGTAACCAAAAGGTTTGGAGATGAACAAGAAATTTTAAGCCGAGTTTTTTGTTTTAGTGGTTTCAATGTATTGACTTCCTATTTAACTAAATAACCTAAATAAGGATACATAATGACTATATTTTTAAATTTTATTCCTTTTATAAGGTTAACATAAAAATTAAGGCTAATAGCCAATATTACTTTAATAATCCCATCTTTCTAAGTATAAAGCCTCATTGTCTACTTAGATATGTGGATGATTAAGTGAGTAGGGACAGTAAATTAAGTGAGTCGTGGATGCCTTAAGTAGGAAGACAGAGCTGGCGGGGCAATGGTAGCCACCAGCAGGGTCACGAGTACCCTACCACATCGTATTCAAGATGGGCTTGAAAAAGGACCCGCGAGAAGCCTTATGCACCAAGCTAAGGAATGCAAAACTCGGCTTGGATCAAGGATAGGCTCTTGGTCACAAAAGGGAATCTACTTTTTTTTTTCTTCCAAAACCTTTTTTTTTTCGGTTTGCCGCTCCGCGAGCAAGGAGTGCCATGCACGAGCAAAGTGAAGACAAAGCAAGGGGAATTCTTCGATTTTTTTGGGGGGAAATCCTTTGATTTCCTGGTTCAATTCTCAGTGAGCTGAGAATCATTACTTGTGAGAGTTGGTTTTTAAGAATAATGCTATACATTCCAAAGTTTTCTATATATGAAAAAAAGTGTTCCAAATAAATATTCCAAGCCCTTTATTAATCATTAAGCAGAAAGTTTGTTGAAAAAGAGAAGGGCATCTACCAAGGTTGTCACAGAATCCCAAGGTTGTCACAATCGCAACCCATGTTGCACTATACACGTATTATAAATAATATAAGAAGACAATAATATGTTTTTTTAAAAAAAAAAATTCAAAACAAACTCAAAGCATCCCAAGGTCTTGTATCTACTACTCCTAGGACTATTCGATACAAGACATTAGTCTTAGTGTGAATAACTAAGCAATATTCAAGTAACCCATTGCTTCAACCCGTGCTAGAGCTATCTACATTAGACCTGGAATTGGAGAAGGGTAATATTGGGGTGAGCAAAACAACAGCTCAGTGAACAACATACACCATTCTATCATATACAATTTTAGAAGAGCATAAGGAACACGTCATAAAGTGGATACAATATCATGCTATAATCAAGAAAAAATCATATATAATCTAACTCCAAATAACATAAATAATTATGTTAAAGAAATAGCGGCCATCAAGTATCTCTATTTTATATCTCATATCTGAACGTATATTATTGTCGTCAATACTGTAATACGATATCTTTGAAAAACTTTTAATTAAAAATGATAAAGGTTACGAATTCCTACTTTAATTTTCTTGTCCACGGAAAGCAAGTTTTTCGTTTATACATAAGAAATAAATCAAGAAAATAAACAAATCATTCTCATGGAAAGTATTGAGGATCACAAGCAACTCAAAATACAAATAAAAAGCTTTATAAACAATTAAAGTGATCCATAATGACAAACTTGATAGTGTGATTACCAAATTGCCTTTTCTCAATTCTCAAAAAATGATAAATGGTAACTAGTACACCCACATTCTTGTTAAGTGAAATATCTTTTGAGAATTTTTCCGACAAGATTTCAAGGATTCAAACAAATCTACCTAGTACCACTAATGCAATAACATCTTAACTTGATAATAGTAATTGTACTATTTTGTGAGCTCAACAACACTCATAAGATAAAACATATTAAATGTTTGATACCATGTATTTGTATTGCCATTTGACCTATAAATCTTTTGAGTCTTGTGAGCTTGGCTCATTGATTTATGTGTCATGATCATTGTTGCATCTAGGTTTCTATATAACTAGATAGGTAATATACAGCAATGTACCTACAAATGTGTTACACATGCATGTGTGGGTATGCAAATAAAGTTACATGTTTGTTTATAAGTTTTGTATATGATATTTTCTATTTGTAGATAGGTTCACAATCCATGGATTTGCCCGATTTGATCATTGTTAACTCAACTTGTAATAATTTGTTATGTTTTATGGTTGCTAGGTCAAGTAACAAGCACAAAAGATCGATTAGAAGACACAAAATGGGGTATATATATTGAGCGGCACAACGTACAAAATATTAGTAGTTAAAGTCTATGCTGGCAATACACGAAAACAATCTTGATTCCACATGTTCCAAGTTTATCATAATAATCATAGTGTTAAACAACTTGAGAGTGTGACAAAATTGACATTTTCTTACACTAAGTAATGCATACATGTTTAATGAGTAATATATTTAAGTTACATCCAATATTACAATTTTGTAGCTTGTAATTCACCATCAAGTTGTCCTCAATGGCCAATCTAAGATCTAAAACCATGCTCACATCAAAATTTAAATCAATGCACCAATTCCCTCATGCAATAGTTCAATGCCTATCTCAAGTTTTACATGACAAACAATGATGCTTATTGGGTATGTTCAACTTTAGTGACTTTCTAGTTGAGATTTTGATACCCATTTCTAATCGAAATTTTATGATTCTTGAACCAAAAGATTCCTATACAATGCTAGAATCATATCTGATCAAAAAAACTAATTTTGGTTCAAAGCATTCTTTTAAATTTCACTCAAACCCTAACAAACTCCTCCAAAACCCTAATTCCGACCAATGCGGATTCAAAATCAAATTTCTCCCAATTCCCTCAACCTTAGAATGCGAGTAAATATTCATTAGAAAGCTTAACTCCTAAGCTAAACAACCATCAAAACCTTATTAGAATCCATAAAATGAAGCTCAAGTTATGCCCATTCCAAATGAAGTGAAAAACACACCCAAAACTCACTCCAAGCCCCATTGAGCAAGAACTCCCATCCGCCCCTCATTAAACAAGCGTTTTCAACCGTGGATAGCTCTAGCATCCGAAGGCCCACATTTAAACTTTCAAAGTTTACGAATCCGTGTCGCGAGGATTACAACCAATCAGCGCTCTCCAATTTTCTCTTCGTCAGTATTTAAACTGCTCTTTCAACCGTCACTTCATCATCTCCTCTCTCTCTAAATTTTCTCTCCCTAGAAATCGTTCGAAGTTTTAAAATCCGTCTCCCTGAGTTCATCGAGGTATGGCTTCTGCTGTAGATATGGCTGTAGCCGTCGATATAGTTGCCGATCCGCCGGCGATAGAGGCGCAGGAAGAGGAGAAGCCCGCAGCTGACGAAGCGAAGCCCAAGAAAGGCAGAGCTCCGAAAGTGCCGAAAGCAAAGAAACCAGCTGCTCCGAGAAAGCCCAAATCTCCTCCCTCTCACCCACCTTTCGTAGAGGTACTACACACATATATAGATGTATGCATATATACATATATATTATCTTTCTCTCTCTAGATCTGATCTGGTTGTTTTTGTGTGGATGATTGTTCTGTGGAACCCTAGATGATAACCGAGGCGATCGTGACTCTGAAAGAGAGGACTGGTTCGAGTCAGTACGCGATCACTAAGTTCAATGAAGACAAGCACAAGCAGTTACCTCCTAATTTCAGGAAGCTTTTGTTAGGTCATCTGAAGAAGCTTGTTGCTGCTGGTAAGCTTGTAAAGGTGAAAAATTCGTACAAGCTTCCTTATAGTAGACAGACTCCGGCGAAGCCGGTTTCTGCCCCGGCTGCTAAGAAACCAGCAGCCGCGAAGCCCAAAGCAGCAAAGCCAGCCAAAGCACCAGCGAAGCCCAAAGCTGCTGCTAAACCCAAGGCTAAAACAGCTGCAAAATCGAAGGCAGCTGCGGCTAAACCTAAGCCTAAGCCTAAGCCGAAGCCTGCTGCTGCTAAGCCGAAGCCGCCTGCGAAGCCGAAAGCTGTAGCGGTAAAGCCCAAGGCGGCTGTGAAGCCGAAAGCAGCTGCGGTTGCTAAGCCTAAAGCTGCAGCGAAGCCGAAGCCGAAGCCGAAGCCAAAACCGGCCGGGAGACCGACCAAGGCAGCGAGGACGTCAACGAGGAGCACGCCGGGGAGGAAGCCGGCTCCGGCGTCGAAACCTGCTGCTGCGGTGGCGAAGGCAAAGAAGACTCCAGAGAAAAAGAAGCCAAAGAGTGTGAAGTCACCGGGGAAAAAAGGTCCGGCGAGAAAAGCGAAGAAGTGAAATGAAGCACTGTTAGGGTTTTTGTTTACTGAGTGGTAGTTATGTAAATTTGTTGGTTTAATGAGGGTATTTCAGAGAGGAAGAGAGAAATGCAACACAGTTTGTAGCTTTCAGGTTTTTTTTTTTTTTTTCTAGAGACATTTCATACAAATTCAGCTGTATTTTCTTTTAAGCCTTCAGAGATGGAGTAGAACTGTAGAAGTAGTATTGTTTTCGTTTCTCGTTCTTGGAGTTTCTTCAATGGCTTTTAGTCAATCGAACGCATGATTTTCAGCGCACATTAGCATGTCAATCCGAGTTGCGTCGGTTCGTACAAATTGAATATAAGTAATGTTTTCATTTCACGTTCTTCGATCCTCATCAATGGCGTTTTGTCTATCGTACGCATAATCGTCGGTGCAGGTTAGCATATCAATTCGAGTTGCTTTCCCTTTGCGTCGTGGGAGCGTACGTACATGTGTTTGGTTTAGGCTATCGTGCGCTTTTACTACTAGCGTACGTTAACATTTTCTGTACGCAACCAGTTCATGTTAGCATGCTTCGCGATAAAGCAACAGCTGCACGTTCTACATGCCAGTGATAACGTTATAAACTTATAATTGAACTTGTCACGTACTCCTGATACGAGGGATTCACACTTAACGCTAACATGTGTCCTAATGTGCTATTTGGTTGTCTAGAAAAAAAAGAACAAAGGGTAGGAAAATCTGGAGGTCTAATCCTTTTTCCCTCTCCACCTAAAAAAGGTGCATAATGGAAATTTGGGCACAGGAGTGGACCCTGCCACACAGCCACTCAGGTTAAACTACTGCACTTGCACCACCTGTTTGCCTAAAGGGCAAGCTAGCCCTGGATAGAAAACAAGAGAACCCCCCCCAACCCCCCCTTTTATTTTTTTTTTCCTCCTTTTTGTGGTTGTATACATCTTGTAAAGGTTTTGCTACAGTACACTTGATGGGATTTCAAATTTGGTGGTGATGCCAGTTTCAATATATAAAGGAGGTGTACACCAAGGACATGAAGCAAAGTCAAGATTCTTCTTCAAATTTAAAATCAGGTAGTACTCTGAATCAAAGTAGCAATGGTCTCAGTTTTTTTATTTCTGCATATCTCAATATATAATTATTTTAGGTCAAAAGATATGCATAATTTTAAAACTCATCTATGCTTTAGAATAACCCTAAAATATTTGGATATTAATTTATATCCTTAAATCTATCTGAATCGAACCCTTTGATAGTTAATTAATTATATATATTTTTTTATTTTTTATTTTTTAATTTATTCTCTATTTGGATCTCAAAAAGAAAGAGGAAAAGGAAAATGTAAGACTTCCGTCAACAGAAATCCCGTGCACTAACATAGGATGGGGTGGGCAACATGGTGGGGATCCTTGTGAGTGCATGGGATCCCATTGGTGAGATCCCTAGAGCTGCTCCAAGGAATATGTGTAAGAAAACATGTCATTTTCGAACTATTTTATTTGTTTTCTTTTCCTCTTTCATTCTTTAAGCTTCTATTTGGATTTTAAAAAACTTGGACGAAGTTTGCAATGGTTAAGGAATCCATTTCTAGCAATTATTGGGATTTTCCATTCCTTTACCCTAGTTCTTTCTAAGATCCGAATGGAACCTGATAGGAGTTAGATGAAGCCTCATAATATTTGCATATAACAGGAAAATGATATGTGTGCAGTTTGTTAGGTGTTTTCCTGTTATTATGCTTACCAATACTCCTTTGATGATATCTGATTACTGCATTTTTAGTACAAATGTTGCTGCATTTGCTCCACTTTGTTTTAAACTGATAAGAACTTATTCCAGTTAAGAATTACCAAGCATTTGAGTGCTAATAATATGCATGATCAATTAAGCTGGAGCTAACGATCAGTTCATGCTAAAAGCAGGTGTTCTATTTTATTTGTAGTTCTAAAACATTCATTATCTCAACTAATATTATTCAACGTCGTTTAACTTTTGTTCCATTACCTAATATGACATGAATTTGTTCCACTTTCGAAATGTCTAAAGTTAAGCTGCAGACGAAGATTTACTCTTGTATTAACTAATTTCCATAAACTACTGCAGGTTGATTCTATTTCCAAAGTGGCTGAAATTTAATTGGAAGTTGATTTCTGTAATGATGGGTTGATCAGGGTTATTAGTTTGCTATATAAAATCATTCACCCTCAATTGTTTTTTTCTCATTATGTGGAAAGTTTTTCTCCTAATTTATTTTAAGATGGAAAATTTTGAGCAGTTTCATGAGATAAGTTATTTGAATATGGAAATGGGCTTAGTACAAACATTATAAGTCACATAACATTTATTTGGAATGCAGCATCTGCAAGTGCATGCATTTCTTGGCAAACTTTTATAGTGGGTGCATGATAAAGACAAATTAAAAATCACATGTATTGACTGAAGGTATGGGCTTTTGAAAGTAAAAGGGATGGAATTAGTATAGAAAAATTGATTTGTGGTGCTGATCCTGAAAGGCTGGTTTTATGACACGTTTGATGTGATGAATTGAATTCGTGTATGATGTAATAAAGACAGCTTAATGCTAAAACTTGGTAAATTATTTGGTAAATGGCTTTAAAACAACTATTTGATTTCATAACTAAATTACTTTGGTTATTAGCTTTCTATTTTAGACCAGATGTTATGTTGGTTTTGTCTTTAGTTATAAAAAGTTAGATATCTTCTTTCCTTGAGTAATGAGTAGTTAAAGTGGAAATTATTTATCCAGCAGGTTCTGCATCAAACTATCATTTATAGTGTAATTGATTGTTCACTTAAACATCATTAATGCCAACCGTGGGAACCAAATTACCCACTTCGGGATAGTTATAGGGGTAGTGTCAACCGTTAGACACGTGGCCTCTCCCCCTTCTAGTTTGGTAGAAAGCCAACCAACCCTTCTCTGCAGCTGGATTAATGGCAGGATTCACGTCCACGTGGACAGCGCAGCCAGACAAATGATTACATGGGAGGCTCACGTTCCTTCCATGGTAGTAGGGGGACGTCGCCTCACCCACGTTCCTGGTGCATTACCATTAATGGCCATTGATGGTCATTAATGAGCAGAGAGGGTGAGAAAATCGGGCCGGCGGACATTTAGCTCCGGAGCCATGGAAGAACGGTGGGGAGTTGGCGAGGAAGGCCAACCAGGCACAGAGATGCTTCTGTGAGCAAGACGAAAGGTGAGGACTGATCATCAACCCTCGCCCCTTAATGGCGGATCTCCTGACAAACCTGCCGGGACCATTTGATGCGACGGGGACTGTTGCCGATGGCAGAGGCTGAGACCCGACTCCCCAAGCCAAAGATCCCCCTTTATCTTAGAAGGGGGTTAGACGAACAAAGGGGTAAGCAATTACTAAGGTGGGGACTGAATCCTCTCTTTCTCTCTCTCTCTCTCTCTATCCATACTTCTCTAATTCCAATTGTTAAGGTTCTTATCTTTGAACACTGACTTGGGCATCGGAGAACCTTTGACATGCTCCACACCGGAGTAAAGATCAGCTCGGCAAGGCTTTTACCAGCTGCGAGGGACGGAGGTCCGATCTCTACCTCACGGCTATTTCCCCCAAGTAGCACAGAGCTCTACACCAACTTGATGTAATCTCTTCAGCAAAATCACTTGAGAGGATTTGTCATATGAATGCGATATTATAATGTTCATTGAATTGTTATACGAATGGAAATGATTTTAAGTTTTCTACATACCACTCAACTCCACAAAGTTTCATCCCACAATTTGAGGTTGGTTGCATGGATCCTTTTGCTCTATTTTGTTTTATCTAAAGGGCATATCTTCAAGTCCTGGCATTTATAAAATGTTTTTAGTTTTTTCATGGGGAAATTTACTGCCTTTAGCTGGAAATATGGAAGTATAGAACTTAAGTAGACTTACTTAGGCAGTTTGGTTGTTGATTCCTAGAACGAGTAATGTTGCTATGGCCAATATCTATCAGAACTACTTTTCTTCTCCAAAGTAGTTTATTATATTATAAAGCCTGAGCATATACCCAACTTGGACATGACATTCTTGGGAACTGAGCAATGCTGATTTTATATACAGCAATGTTGCAGTTAATATTGAAGAGCCAACTCATAACAATATAGATAATTTGCTTCTTACATATTATTCTGGCTGCAATGTTGGCCACTGAAAGAATGATGCAGAGGAGATGCTGAACAGAGCTTGGGTTCAAATGGAATTGAAAGGCTGGTAGCTACTCACTTCTTGAATGCATTATCATAAATGTAAAGCCTTCTTATGGCTTCTAGTCTAAAATCTTAGTGTGATGGAACTTAATAGATTGCTTGGCTTTAACTTCCTTTTATGGTTCTCATCTTTGATTTTCATTATTAGAATTATATAAGCATTCTTGATGGTTTTCATCGTAGGCTATAGCAGTTGCATTCTGATGGAAAACGTATTGTCTTGCCTTATAATTGAACGCGGTGTACAGTTCTTAATTATTGAAGATAACAGAAACACCTTGCTGATTAAAAATGCTATGAACAAACGGTTTAGCAATACTTGGTTGAGTTAAATTCTTTTGTAATCACAGCTATGATGTATTAAAGGGGATATTTCCCATTATGTCAAGGCCTTGTTATTTAATGCTTGAATAAATAACATGGATGCTTATAAATGCATGAAGTGCATGTGTTGACCATTCATGGGGCACATGTCAGACTCCGACATTCCACAGGTTCTAATAGTTTCTGTCTTTATTTGAGAAGAAACTTAGATACAGTCTACCACAGAGTATGCACTGTTTTTGGACCCATGTTAAGTTCCAAAGGGAAAAACATGACATTATTACATGCATTAAAACATTTTCCATATGTATGCGATAATATTCATGAAACATATTGCTTAATTGGGACTATTCTATATATTTATGTTCTACCATATTATTTGAGTAAAATATTTATTGTTCTACCATATATTTAAGCGTTTGTTTTTCATAGCAGGTCTGATTCTTCCTTTTCCCCCCTTTATTTACCTTTGATTACGTACTTGTGTCATCCGTGGTGGTTTTGTTAGCTTCATAGCATAACCTTTGTCTGAATTCTCGAAGATTATCATGAGGGAGTAAGGCTGTATGTGGTTGAATGGTGCTTGTTGAATTCTATTTATTCACTTCTATTTTACATCAATATTGTGCAAGTAATAGGAATGATAAGAAATAATGTTTGCACTCTTGGTTTGATTAGTACAATTTGAAATGTCTTCTAAGTGGGTCTATTTTGAGTTATTGTTAGATTGTCAGGTTCCATCATGGTGTGACTGTATCATCTATCTGAAGTTTTTTATCACCTCAATATCCATTTTCCAAGAAAAACTTAGTGAGTGGAGGGAGTATAGGCAAAACTTAATATATAGTTCTGACCAGAAGATGAAAGAGGTGGCTGGTAGTAGCGTAGAGTAGATAAACCAAATTACTACTTGGCAGTCGATTCTAATAAATTAATTCAAAGGGAGAAGTCATAGTTGCTTCATGCTTGTCTTCTAAAGGGGAGCAAGCAGGAACTAATGCGATTACGAGAGGGTTGCTTCTTATATCACCATCAGTATGGGTGGTGAATTATAGTCTTTATGGGTACAAAAATTGGCATTGCCTACTTCGGTTTATTTCTATTGGAAGAATTGCCAGAATCAGGCTGTGGCAAATCTGAGTTTTCGCTTACCTCAAAAAGTATAGGATCAGAACCACAACAGGTGATATCTCTGACACAAAATCCTTCTATGGGAGAAAATTTAATTTGCTTGAATGATGTTTTTAAGCTTTGAGTTTCAAAATGGCCAAGATCAAATACACCTTTTCATGTTTGATCCTTCGTTTTTGTATTAATGGTCAAGGTTTCATTGGTAGGGCAATTCTCATGGTCAATGGCATTGTCCAAATGAATTTTCCTAGATTTATTTTCATTTTATTTAACTTTTTATAGTTTTCCTAATGAGTAGCAGCAATGTTTTAATTTTATTTTCTGCTTTAAATGTTCTGGATACTGCTAATCATGTAATAATCAAAATGATAGTCAGTTGAAGATACATGCTGGCATTATACTTCATTGGCAGTTTTAAAGTTTCTTATTGATTTCTTAACTAAATTTGTGCATAGTTTTAGACATCCATAAACTTAACAGAAATTTGTGCATAGATTGTCTTTACCAACATACTTGGAACTTAGAGGGTCCAAGGATTGTTAAGGCTGTATCTAAGAGCCTGATGCACAGTTGTATTATTTGTAGCAAGGCTGCAATCAAAGCCCTTAATCCAGTTACCCTCCTCTCAAATAAAGACCTTCAACACCAGCTGAGCCTGGATTCCCAAGGAAACTACCGTTTGAAATGAGTTTGTGCCAACATAAAGAAGGGAAAATCCAAGTAATGAGTAACTGATAAGTTCCTTAACATGATTACACCTTAAGTGGAGAGTGAATTCTGAAAATGATGGACTTCGATCTTCCACACAACTGAAATGGTGGAGCAGCACTTTTACCTGCCTTTTAACCTTGTCAAATATAGCTAAATGAATCGATTCACTTAAAAGGGATGACCAATAACCCTGCACGACTGTTCATGATGTGGAATAAACCTGAGCATAACTCTTTGAAATTTATAGGGTCATTTTGTGCCATGAAGGTCTCATTCTTACTAATTGCTCGTCAAACACGGCAAACATCATGATAGCATGCTTCATGTCATTTATATATAAATCCTATGATCTTGCATCTTATGACACAAATAAACTTTGCAACAATTTGTTTCTATAATTGCCTATCAAGGATAGGATTGTGGACAGATATATTAGAGTTTTGGTGCTTCTTTTGCTTTGGTTTCTTACCTCAGCAACCTCAAGTTTAGTTTTTGTAATGGAAAGACAATTGTCATATGCAGAGAAAAAAGAAAGAAAAGCTCTCCTCAGCTTCAAACAAGGTATTGACTCTTGCATGTGGAAACGAGTGGCCTGTTACACCATGGCATGTAGTCCAGCTCAACTCAACAGGGTTATACTGAGGCGGTGAGTTAAGTGATTCCTTGCTGGAGTTGAAGCATCTTCATTACCTGGACCTAAGCTTTAACACTTATAAAGGTCAGATTCCAAAATTGTTTGGTTCCATCACTAATTTAAGATATATTGATCTCCATAATGAGGTTTTTTGTGGTGTCATCCTTGTCAGCTTGGAAATCTCTCAAGCTTGCATTATCCGAACCTCCATATGGATCTTTATTGGGTCTATGATTGTCAGCCTGGAAGAATGCTGAGGATCTTGGATGGATTTCTCTCCTTCCCTTCCTAGAATTTCTTGACATGAGTCTTACAGATCTTAGTAAGTCACCTAAATTGGCTACAAGTGATGAACACGCTCTCTTCTTTATTAGAGTTACAGTACTCTAACTGTCAAATTGATAACCTTACTACTCTTCCTTATGTCAACTTTTCATCTCTTCCCATCCTTGATCTTTCAGGGAACAATATCACTTTTTTCAAAATTTGAGTGGTTTACTGTTCTTCATTCTCTTGTTAAACTTGACCTAAGTTACTGTTACACGGTCTTGGGTAGAACTCAGCCCCAAAAGCTAGCTCAAGAGGTGAGGGAGTTCTCATGCTTATATACTGCGTATTACTTTCATACCTAAGCGATGTAGGACTTCGCTTCACACCATCCTTCACGTGTAGCGTGGCCAGGGACACGCACCCTACCTATCCCTTAGTATGCCGGCTCTGATACCATGTTACACGGTCTTGGGTAGAACTCAACCCCAAAAGTTAACTCAAGAGTTGAGGGTGCCCTCACGCTTATATACAACACATTACTTTCATACCCGCTTCACACCCTCCCTCACGCGTAGCGTGCTCACTCGGCAGCACTTGCGGCGTGCAGGCTAGGGACACGCACCCTACCCATCCCTCAGTATCCGGCTCTGATACCATGTTACACGGTCTTGGGTAGAACTCAACCCCATGTTCCAATTCTGGTCACTCTTCAAAACATGACTCTTTGATCCCTAGATCTTTCATCCAATAATTTTCAAGGCAAACTTTTTATAGCTATTGGCAACCTGACTTCACTTACAGAACTCATCTGTCATAAAAAAGCCTTCAAGGGAAAACCAGGATCATTGGGAGATCTTTGCAACTTGCAAAGTCTAGATTTGTCAAGTAACAGACTAAGTGGAGGTATATCTGAACTACTAGGACAATCATATGCATGCGCTGTGACTCTGTGAGGCTTTTAAAGTTTTTAAACTTGATGCTGAATCTAATTTCTAAAGTCATTTGCCTGAACAATTGGGGGAATATAAAAGTTCATCCTTCCTATACTTGTCCTTTAATTCAATTTCCGGTTAAATCTTCCTATGAATATAGGAGTCTTGTCTTTCCTTGAGAGAGTTAGAAGTTTCTTACGATCAATTAAATGACACCATACCAGAAAGTTCTGGAAATCGTTCTCTAGGCTAGAGCGTTAAGATATATCTCACAATTTCTTAAAAGGTGTTGTCTTCGAAGTGCACGTTGCCAATCTAACGAGATTGAAGACATTTTCAGCATCTTCAAGCATGTTGACTTTACATGTGAGCTCTTAAGGGGAATCTTCCTTTTCAGCTCAATTATGTAAATATGAGGTCATGGCCGCCAGCTTCTCTATTTCCTGCATGTCTTAGAAATAAGAGGGATTGTGGGTTTCTAGATTTATCCAATATAAAAATCTCAGCTGCCATTCCTACTTGGTTCTGGAGGTTCTTCCAAATTAATCATCTAAATCTATCACACCACCAAATCCACGTAAATATTCCAAGTTTACCATTTGGTAGTTCAATTCTTCTAGGCTCCAACAACTTTACTGCCCCATGTCTCTTCTGGCATATTTCACTTGGATCTTTCCAATAATGCAATCAATGGATCTGTTTCTCCTATATTTTGTGAAAGGATAGACGAAGAGAGGATGTTATGTTTTCTTGATCTTTCAGGTAATCTTCTATTATGAGAACTTCTTCTCTATTGGATGAATTGGACATCATTAGTAGTGTTATGATGGGGGAACAATAATCAGACAGGGAAAATACTAAGTGCTCTAATGTGAATCAGTTTGCGTTTGCAGTTCGTTGGAAGTTTTAGATCTCAGTGAAAATGAGTTCAGTGGAACCATACCTATGTGGAAGTGAGAAAGTATGGTTGATCTCAAAGTCCTTGCTCTCGTTCAAATAAGTTTAGGTACAGTATTCCCCAAGAATTTTATAACTTAAATTCTCTTAAAAATCTTTTGGCCTTGCAGAAAACAATCTCTCAGGCACAGTTCCACAATGTCTCAGTAACTTCAGTGCCATGAGCAAACAACAAAATTCAAGTGACCCCATTTCTTACCCACTTCTTTCTCTTCCAAAATACATGAAAACAGACTTGTTGGTGACAAAAGGAAGTAAGCATGGACATTTTAAGTACTTTCATTTCATTTTGTAGTCCCTTAAGCTGCAATTTAATTTCATTTTTCTTTAAATTTTGGTGCCTGATCTTCATTCATTATTGTAGCTGTTGTTCAAATTTCAATTTAGTGGTAAAAAAAATATGCCATTCTCCGAGTTATGGTCCTTGGAAATTTGTCCCTGAGCAGTGTTACACAGGCCTGATTATTTAAAGAAATTATGCGAGGCCTTTTTTTCTTTGCTTTTTTGTGCCAGGACATTAGTAGGGTTAGTTGTTATGCAGGGCCTTTGTTTTCACAAAGGACATTATACCAGAGTATTATGTTCAATAGTTTTCAATTTCTTTTATATGGGGGGGGGTACATTAATTTGTAATTTGAAGAATTACAGTAATGTGATTACAAAGGATATATGCTTCCATGAAACATCGTCATCACCTGTCTACTAGATTGAAAGTCTGGCAGGATTTTCATCTTGCAATCTCCCAAACTGGGTTTTGTTAGGTTACCACAAGGCCAGAGAGAGTAGCTTATCTGAATTTTATTTATTTATTTGTGCAAATCTGATTTTTAAAATATTGATATTAGCAAAAATTTCCCAAATTACCAAAATGGCAAAACTACCCAAAAATTTTCACTTGAGAAATTTTATTTTATTTTTGGTTGGGTGCATAAGTTTGTGACACACTGGAGCCAAAATTTGAAAACATATTATTTCTATTCTGCAATTTTTAGAACTATAGTTTTCTCAACCTTGAAGCTTAACTTGTCTGTAATTGCTAAATTTGATAGCTTTTGGACGAAATTGTCTAAAATGATGGTCTAATCAACATTGACCTCCCATAAACTTTCTGAATTAATACTGGCTTCTTCTAAGGTTTTAACAGTACAGAATCATATTTTACCGTTATTGTATCAGTGAGAGTTACATTTCAAGTCATAACCGATGGTGTTTGGCTCAATCGGTATCTGTACCTGAGAGTTCAACTCACCAAAATACATATTTATGCAGGCGGCACATAGGATGCATATATCAGCTCATCTTCAAAAATATAGAACACCTTTTATCATACAAAAGCCTTTTCTTTTCTTTTTTCTTTTTCGACATATAGTATGATTCCATAACGCTCAGAAGTTAGACAAATGCAGCTCTCTTCGAAAGCAAATTGGTTTCCAGGTTTTGGTTTACAATTTACACAAATTTGGGACTCTTAAAAAAAGTTTGACTATATTTCCACAAACCATACTAAAATATTTTTTAGGGCGAATAAATCATAATCAGATCATCATATGTCCATCCCTGTTGAATTTTTTTGCATAATGAAGTAAAAGTACAAAAGGTAAAACAAAATCTGCCACAGTGCTGCCTAATCATAGTTATTATCGTATGCCCATCCCCGAGTATCTTCATTTGCAACTAATGTGATCGTCATATGTTGGAATAGAATCTGCCATAGCTGCATGATCACGATAGTACACCAAAACAAAAATTAACATGAGAATCAACCAAGTCAATGATCATAAGGGGAAACAGAATATAAGATAACAAATCAAAACTCATAGCGAGTTTACAAAATGTGCAATTACTAAAACTGTAAAAATCTTCAATTCTTATGAGTTTTAAGAGGCGAGTTGATATGCATGAGCCTCATTTGCTTGTTTAGACTCCAACCCTGGACATTATCCCTTATCATGCTCTTCATGCAGCTGGAACTCCTTATGTAAACCAACATCAAACTCATTGGGACAGACTCCACCACTTTGAAAATAATCTGTGCAATCTGTTTGGACAACCCAGTTTGATTCAGGTATTATATATTTCATGATCATATTTTTAAGTTATCCCATCAAAATTTAAAATGAAAAAAGTTGGATCATATTTTAAGACCTCTTCAATAGTTTAAGAAAAATTAAAACCAAACTCACAAATTTTACTGTTCAGATGTCCATAAACACACCATCTAATTCAACCTAGTGCCACAAAGGGAGATATACAGCAGGTGTGGAAATTATGATTTAAAGCTTGATGAGACATATGAGGTACAAACTCTAAGAAGAACAAATAAATTCATAACATCACCTACATGATTGGCAAGAGTCATCCTGCTTAAGGCTGCCGCCTCTAATCTTGAACCCAGAAGCCAATCACCTATATGTGGTCATTACAACAATCAATTCAAAATGATGAGACATATGAGGTACAAACTCTAAAAAGAACAAATAAATTCATAACATCACCTACATGATTGGCAAGAGTCATCCTGCTTAAGGCTGCCGCCTCTAATCTTGAACCCAGAAGCCAATCACCTATATGTGGTCATTACAACAATCAATTCAAAATAAGGGTTTTCAATAGGTTCACCCCGAACCTCCAGTGGTCATTACAACAAATATAATTAAACTAAAAAATTTTAAAACAAACCAATAACAATCAATTCAAAATGAGGGTTTTCAATAGGTTCACCCCGAACCTCCTGTCATCATTACAAATATAATTAAACTAATAAATTAAATAAGACCTACAATAATGAATTCAAAAGGAGGGTTTTCAATAGGTTCACCCCGAACATCTAGTCATCATTACAAATATAATTAAACTAACAAAGAAAACCTACAACAATCAATTCAAAATGAGGGCTTTCAACAGGTTTACCCCGAACCTCCAGCATCATTACAAAAGATGATTAACCTAATAAACAAGACCTACAACAATCAATTCAAAATAAGGTTTTCAAAATGTTCACCCCGAACCTCCATTGGTCATTACAACAAATATAATTAAACTAATAAATTTTAAAATAGACCTACAACAATCAATAAAAAAGGAGGGTTTTCAATAGGTTCACCTCAAACCTCCTGTCATCATTACAAATATAATTAAACTAATAAATTAAAGAAAACCAACAACAATCAATTCAAAAAGAGGGTTTTCAATAGGTTCATCCCAAACCTCCTGTCATCATTACAAATATAATTAAACTAATAAATTAAAGAAGACCTACAACAATGAATTCAAAAGGAGGGTTTTCACTAGGTTCACCTAGAGCCTCCAATCATCATTACAAACATAGAACAATGCTACCGAGATATCAAACGAAATCATATTCTAAAGGAAAATGCAACAAAAAAATAGAGGCCAAATAGTAGAACATACTCAAGTAATCCGAGCATTATCACTATCTTCAGCAATTACTAAAATATAGCCGACTTCTTTTTTTTCTACCTTCTAAAAAAAAAAAAAAAAAAAAAAAAATTTTTTATTTGTGAAATATATTTTTTTAAAAAAAAAAAAAAAAAAATTTTTTTTTTTTTTATCTTTTAAAAAAAAAAAAAAAAAAAAACACTTTGTAAATGTGAGGAAATATATTATTAAACATAAATGTACAAATATTGCTTATTGTTTTATGTAATTACCTGAAAAATCAACAATTGTCTCTAAAATGTGTCCCCAATGAATTCAAGAACTGTACTTTTTTATTAAGGAAAATATTTGATAAAAAAGAAAATGGCATTTTACGCCAATAAGCCTAAGTTTTTTAAATATTACTGAATTTCATTTACCGCATTAATTTGATTGATGCACTTCACTTTGATTTCTATACACTTATTCATAATTCCATATAATATTGTTCAATGACAAATAAAATTGTGACATAGTAGCATAAAAGAGAGTCCAACAAACATAGAATCCCCAATTTATTTTTAGCCATTTAATAAAGAGTGTCCATAAATTAAAATTGAATGATCAATTCTGCAACTCATCAAGAACAATTCAAAAAAGAGTCTAACAACCATAGAATCCCCAATTTATTTTTAGCCATTTAATAAAGAGAGTCTATAAATTAAAATTGAATGATCAATTCTACAATTCATCAAAAACAATTCAAAAAAGAGTCCAAACTATCCAACAACCATAGTCTATAGAATCCCCAATTTATTTCCATTCCAAGATTGCACATTTTCACAAAATCACACTATCACAATTGGATCAAGCACTCACACAAAATCCAGAAATAATAAATCTAAAATCAAAACCCTAAAATTTTAAATCTTAAAAATTTAAATGAAAAAAAGCAAACCCTAAAGATTAAAAAACTTACCAGTTGGAAAGTAGAAACTGAGCTCAAGCCAAAATGTTGTGCGCCGGGATCTCGGTTGTAGTCGCTGTCAGGAGAGTGAGAGAAAGAGGGAGCCGCAGTCGCCAATCGGGAGAGAGAGAGAGTGAGTGAGAGAAAGATGCTGCCGCGCCGCCGTCTCCGTCACCAGGTCTCCGACTAGCCGGCCGACCAAGATGTTGTGCGCCGGTCAGCCACTCAACCGGTGCCATATGAGAGAGAGAGAGAGAGTAGCTGATAGTGATAGAAGGGGGTATTGGGTATTTTTCGAGTGTGAGAAATGAGAGGGGCAGCCCTATCAGGGAGAGAGAGTGAGTGATATGCTGATTTGATTTTTTTATTATTTTTTTTAATTCACGGGCTGAAAATTAATAGGCTCATTGGGCTGTTGTGTTTTCATGGGCTCATTGGGCTGTTGTGATGCCCAAAAATCACATTCAATTACATTGGGCTGCTGTTGTGGAATTGCATTGGGCTGCAAAGTGATGCCCCAAAAATGAAGGCAAAAAAAGGCTGCCCAAGGCGATGGCCCCTTGGGCCTTCCCTCAGGGCCGGGCCTGATAGCAGCCTTTCCATGAGGATCAAAGATTCAGGGGATACCTGGAGATATTAGTTGGAAGAGCAGCACCCCTGCATATCCCAATAAATGGAAAATTAATCCCAATCATTGTATAAAAGTTATCTGCATTAATATAGAAGTTGTGAATTACTCAAAAAAAAAAAAACACTTAAACATACAAAGCCTGTTTTAGAGCATTTTCAGTATTTGGCAAATAATTCAAAAATAGCACTCACGGTGAGAATATTCAATAACTTGGAATATAAAAAGAGAAAATGATACTGAATAATTATGAAATAAATCACATGCTTCTTTTGTTTTTCCCAAAGTTGCATTTGGTATTAAGAAAAAACAAATTACAAAAAATGGATCCAGAAATCTACACAACAATTTTGTTTGCGACAAAATACAATAGAATCACCACTAGCTTTCTTTCACAAAATCTACCCGTGTTGGATCTATCAGTTCTATTAATAGAATCACCGCTAGCTTTCTTTCACAAAGTATACCCACTTACCTCATGGAAATCAATCAACAAATGAAGAGAAAACGAAAGGAAATTGCATTTCATTGAAGGATCTCTGCTGGAAAATCCGGGAAATGGAAGAAAAGTGGAAGTTCTTTCTCCATATCATCTGTTCTTTGAGAAATTACATTAAAAACCGAAAATATTCTTCTAACAAATTAGTTTTTATATCTTCTAGAAGTCCCACTAACTAACTTGAAGAAAAGCTAAAGTTACATGCTTGTGACAAACCAAGCGACTGACAAAGAAAATAAAAAATGGCCACTAACAGTAACAACAATAAAAAATAATCAAGTAGCAGTAAAAATGAACCGCAGTTATAGGGATTATAATTAGGTGATCCAACTACATCATACTTCCCCACTTCATGAGAACTTGCCCTCAAGTTCAGCTTCAAAGATGCTAGCAATCATAACCAAACAATCAAATATTCCATCATGTATCTTGAAGATTATAGTCCTTTTAGAAACAAAAACATCTCTCACAAATGCTGCAGCTAAAATCATTACTCATTCATAACTTTCTTCCATATTGTCTTCTTTATGAATTTCAAAAGTTACTATGCTAGCAATCATTAATTTGAAAGCCGAAACACAAAGTACAGAGTACACTTTCAAGCTACATAGATGAATCTTGACTAAATTTTTCATTCACCACTCCTTGAATAAACTCCACTCCAATCCCCAAAGATTAAATCTCACTTCATGTTATCCTCTCAAGAATGGATCATAAAACGATTGCACTTAATTTGGTTCATTGTAGGTGGGCTGGATATCTTCAAAAACATCCACATGTGGCTGTGATAAGTCCCAAACAACTCTAAAACACCTAATTCTAGCCGTTGTGGCTAAGGAATGAAGGTACATTCGAAACCACTCTCTTGGATTTCTTGATTATAGCATTTGGAAACAAGTAAAGAGGTAGAAGAAGGCTTAGAAGGTACCTTTTCTTTTAGAGGTAGCAAGGTATACTGTTGGTTATCCTTGCTCAAAGTGTAGGTATTCTTCCTTCCTTCATGAATAGGTTGTCTATCATATTGCCAAGGTCTTCTGAGGAGAATATGGCACACATCCATAGGCACCATATCACACCATACCTCATCCAAATACTTCTTTAGGATAGAAAATGACACCAAACATCTTTTTGTAACCTTCACTTCCCCTCCTTTCATGAAACAAGTCAATTTGTGGGGGACTAGGATGATCGATAATAGGAGGCCCCAATTTATCAATGGCTTCTTGACAAACTACATTCTCACAACTTCCCCTATCAATAATCATATTGCAAACTTGTCTCCTACTGATGCAAGTTGTGTAGAAAACATTAGAGATCAAACATTCTTCCTCTGATTCAAGCTTGGGAACAACGGGAATCTTCTTCATCATAAGTGCCACCCACTTTTTCCTCAAGATTGCCATCAACTTCTTCATTTAAGGGCTGTCATTGATTGGAAATGCATTTTCAGGTTCATTTTTCTCCACTTCTTCAATCAAAAGAGCCTTCTTTCTACAATCCGAAGATATATGCCCTAATTTACCACACTTGAAACACTGGAAGTTTCCACCATGGGACTGCTTTCCACAGCCAAAAAAATAGATGGAGGCTGTTTTGGAGTTATAGCAGAAGGTTTTATGGACTGCACTTGCTGTCTTACTTTGGAACCATTTCCCTTCCATTAGTAGATGGAATTTCTGCATTAGCTTGGCTAGAATGGTCATGTCCAAGTCTGGAACCCCATTGTAGCTACTGTTCAAACCCCATGGAAGAACTCCTTTGTTATTTTTCCATGGGGCTGAAAAAATTGTTGCAAGGTTTTATGGACTGCACTTGCGTGAGACATTAAACCTCCAAAACATTCCATAATGATTGAACGCTAAGCACATCTTGAATGGATGGCCTTATCCACTAAAATACCTGGCAACAATTTGTTCTTCGCTTACATTCAAGTAGCTACAATGATTGAAGGCTAAGCACATTTTAGGCTAAACACAATGATTCAAGGCTAAGCAAACACCTTGAACGGTAGCTACAATGGTTGAAGGCTAAGCACATCTTGAATGGATGGCTTCAATCCACTAAAATACCTTGCAACAATTTTTTCTTCGCTTTCATTCAAGTATATTGAATGGATGGCCTTAATCCACTCGAATACCTTGCAACTAGTTTTCTTCATGAAAATGGCTCCACAAACTAAAAGAAAATAACAAACCACGGGATGAGGAGAGATCAAAATCCAATTCAAACACCGAGTGCTTTTAATGTCTCACACAACAAGGAATGAGATAAAAACTTTAAGTCTAAGGTGCATGTAAAGATTACACTTGAGGAAAATAAATATTTGGCGAGCAGGTGGCACCAATGCTGAAACCTCCCATGCTTGACTAGCTTGTAAGAGATGGAAAACTCAGCATGATAGTGGCCAATCATCTCAGGCTTGATTTCAACCAGGTTGAAGATCTTTCCATTGTAGACCTCAATAATGCTTCCAATTTAATTAGGTTCTAATTCGTTTCTCTGTAATTCTAACTTAGAATCAACCCCTACTCTAGTTTCATCAACTAATACTATATTGCTAGGAAATAACATTCACTGTGTAACATTTTCTTGAATATATTTAGTAGATTCATCCATACCTAAAGCAAAAATATAAGGACTTAGTCCAAATCCTTGATGTAAGCTTATTATCATTGGGAATTCATTTGTCTCTCCTTACGTAATTTTAACACTGGTTACAACTCCATCATACACGGAACATGTTCTTGAATACATCAATATATCCAGAAGATGTCCTTTCATTTCAAATACTCACCACATTATTCCCCTAGGGAACTTATCTTAAGCTTTTCTAAGTCAATGACGACCATCGCCATTATTCTTATACAAAAGCACCAGAATATTTTTCCTTCATTCATCAAGCATCCTTTTAATTTTCAATATCTTATTAACATGGCTCAAAGTCTCGGTCGCGGACGTCATCACGTCTCGGTCGCGAACGTCTCAGTCACGGACATCTTGTCGTGTCTTGGCCGAGATACAACTTTAGGAATGAAAAAAATGTTTTAAAAAATTCAAAAAAAATCATTGAAAAATCAGAAAAAATAAAACAAACGCATTGAACTCATCAAATAAGCAGAAATAAAGAACTTAGGGTGTAGAATATCATAAGAAACATCAAAATAGGCGCTAGTGCGACACGGTATCATGAAATAATGTGTTAAATTTTAATTTTTTAAAAAGAATATAATTGTTAACAAAAGTTAAACCATTATTTTTTGTACAAAAAAAGTGTTAGGTTGTTTTTCTGAATATCATAAAAGAACTACTGCTTAAAAATTTATAAAAAGGGACCAACTTATAAATTAAATATGTTGAAATAAGTGGTATCTCGACCAAGATGAGACATAATGACCGAGATGAAACGAGACGACCGAGATATTGGTCGAGATGAAACGAGATGACCGAGATCTCGGCCGAGACAAGAAAAAATGACGGATATCTTGGTTTAAATGAAAATATGATATTTCTCTTCATATATTTGACTCGGGAGAACTTCTCGTCTCAGTCCCTACTCAGCCCTAGATGACTCGGCCAAGTTATCTCGGTCTCGGCCTAGACTCTGAACCATGCTTATTAAACAAATTAATTAACCAAACTAAGTTGTCATCATCATCCAAACACTTCCAAACCTTATTGGTAATTCCATTTGGGCCTACAACTTTTCTTTTTCTCATCTTTTTTCATAACTTCCTCCACTTCAGTCATCTTTATTCTTCGAGAAAAAACGTATAGTTACTGTCTGTAGCAGCATTACTACGTCTGCTCAGGTTTGAATTCCCTCAACAATCTAGATGAACATGGCACTCAACTAAATAATATTATGTACCTTTTAAAATTTTAATGCCTTCAACAATTCAGATAATTCCCCATTATCAAACAAAATCACATTCCAATATAATCTCAATGGAGAGTAGTTATGATTAGCATCAGGAAAAACAAATCCTCTCTTCAAAGATAGCTTGAGAAGTTAATCAACCAAGGCAATCAAATAAATTGGACCATTCAAATTTGAAATACTGATGCTTTGCGACTATGATGTTGGAGAAAAAAAATTGATATATACACTCATATGCATATGTGGATACGTAAATCTAGAAAGAGGGTGGAGAGAGGAAGCTCTTGAGCATTACCGGCATGGAAGAGCTTCACAAGCTCGTCGGTAGACCTATCAAGAAGAGCATCCAAATCAACACCTCTGAAACTGAATTTCTTAAAGGCCCTCTTCTTCAGCTGCCCTGGAGCCACGTGTGTTTCCATATCCGCCTGAGAAAACCAAAGCCAAAAGAAAAAAAAAATGAAATCATATCAAGAGAAGCAGATCAAAATCGAAATATATACTTACATATATGCGGGTGTGTGTGTGAACTCACCATTGCTGAAAAATGGAAATGCAGGAGAAACCCTAATTCGCAGAGATTCGAGGGTCGAAGATAGGTGTTTGGAATTAGGCTTTGAGGAGCAGCAAATTTGCTGAGTATTTATAGGTTATTCAGTAGACGTTAATGGGTCGGATAACATTAGTGGAGTCCAGCGGACTACCCGGGTTAATTGGGTTTTAAATGCCCGGAAATTGGATACATTCGAAACCCGGGTTGGTTTGGTTTACAGAACCGGTATCTCATTTTCAAGAATGGGATGCTTGACATCATTCTCGTATCAACTTTTGGATGCTTGAAATAAAATGGGATGCTTGACATCATTCTCGTATCAACTAAACTAAGGATGCTTGAAATAAAATTGAAAATAAGCTTGCTTGCTAAGAGAAAGGCCTAAAATTATACTAGAATGATTGGAGCATTGCGTTGATTTGAGTTGTTGGAGTTGTCTCTTGCTTGTGCCTTGAATTGGGGTATTTATAGGCCATGGCTAAGGTCTGGCCAGCCATGAAAATCGTCCACTATTTGCTTTTGAAGTAGTACTCCACTACTTTGTAAGTAATTCCCACATGATGCCTAAATAATTGCCACATGTCCCACTAATTCAATTAGACTTAATCTTTGCTTGACACATGGCATAACCACCCATTAACTACATAGCCACTTCTTGATTAACTTCTCACTAACTTTTCAAGACTTCATCTTTGCTTAACACGTGGCAAAACCACCCACCAATTAAATTAGTCACTTTTTTTAATTAACCACCCACTCATTAAGTTAGTCGCCCACTTTCTTGATTAACTCCCCACTAATTTAAATTAGTGGCCCACTAAAAATATAGTTAGTGGCCACTAACACACCAACTTCCACGCCACATGGCAACTCACAATTGATGGTTATTTTTGTGGTAAACAATTGGTACTTAAAGCCTATCCTGGGATACCAAAAAAAAAAAAAAAGAACTAACACTTGGATATTTAATTCCTGCTTAAAGCCTATTCTGGGACAACAAAAAAAAAAAAAAAACATGGGTATACTCGAAATAGAAATGGAATTCCAATTCTTGCATTCCTATTCCCATGTACCAAACTTGCCTTGGGAGTTCTTTTGTGTGGGCTATTTGGCCTCGTACAAATTGATGGAGAAATGCAAAAGATATATTAATCCTAGAAAACAAGAAAAATCTATAAAACTTCATATTAGTTATACAAAGAGTTGGCATACCCAAGATGCATTTGGTTTGTGTTAATGGTATAATGTGAATGGGCATCTTATTTCCAAGAATGAGATTCAATTAATGCAATATCTGGGGTCGTTCCTATACAAGCGTTCAGACACAACTAGAGAAATATTACATAGGAATTATTGTAAATTTGGTGGATGACCACCCATCTTTTACCTATGTAACCTCTATAACTTTAAGGCTTGTAACCTATGTTGAAAAGGGCACTGCTGCTGAAGACTTCTAGGACAAGCTTGTCTTGCAAGACTTCTAGGACAAGCTTGTCTGGCAAAACTTCTAGGATAAGCTTGCTTCTAGGACAAGCTTGTCTTGCAACTTGTAAGCCTATAAAAGGAGGACTTAGGCCCCTTGAATAAGTGATATATGCAAGAAACCATTTTCTTCTCCTATCTCTTTTATTCTATTCTTCTTACTTTTACAATACGTTATCAGCACGAGGTTCTAACCAAGCACGAGTTTCTAGCCAAATTGTTTTAAGGTAATGAAGAACGTTTGGTAGGTATATATATTTTTACTATGGTATTTTTTTAAGAATAATTGTAGTCTTTTAATTTTTATACTTGTCATGAAAAATCCTCTCTTCCTGAAGCAAGAGAGTGATTAAAAATAAAAACTAGAAGTTTTATTGTTCATGAAATTCTTCTCTTCCCGAAGTAAGAGAGACTTCTAAAAAAAAAAAAAAAAAAAAAAAAAAATTAAAAACTACCAATTTTTTTTTTATGCTAATAATATAATTATATATTATTGTATATATATATGTTGTTATTATTGTTATTAGTTTCTGTAATAGTATTCATATGATGAAGTTTGATCGACATCAAATTAATTAATAAAAAAATATATATATATATATATTATTTTTGTGACACTGTCAATTATGCTTCAATGTTAATTATAATCTATATGTGACTCTTAGACTATCTCTACTATTGTATTTATCATTTTTTTTAGAAATTCAAGAATGACGAATCTTACGAAGCTTGAGTTTGTTGCTCTTGATATATCTGGGAAAAATTATTTATCTTGGATCCTTGATGCTGAAATCCATCTTACTGCTATGAATCTTGGCAATACAATTCAAGAGAAAAATCAGGCATCCCAGCAGGATTGCGCCAAGGCAATGATTTTTCTTCGCCATCACCTTGATGAGGGCTTGAAAAATGAATATCTTACTGTAAAGGATCGCTCAGTTCCAAGATAAATGGTGGAGAGATATGTCTAGCAGATAGTGCTACTACTCATACAATCCTTCGGGATCAAAAATATTTTTCCCACATGACATTAGTTGAAGCTAATGTAAATACAATATCAGGTCCTGCAGACTTGATTGATGGTTCCGGAAGAGCCACTATAATGTTACCATGTGGCACGATATTCCATATTAACGATGCCTTATATTCAGTCAGATCCAGAAGAAATCTGCTAAGTTTTAAAGATATACGTCGTAATGGATATCATATTGAGACCACATGTGAAAATAATAAAGAATATTTACATATTACTCATATTGTTTCAAGCCAGAAGCTTGTAGTGGAAAAATTGCCTGCTTTTTCTTCAGGATTGTATTATACCACTATAACAACAATTGAATTAAATATGGTGATGAGCCAGAAGCTCTCTAACCCAAACATTTTTATGCTTTGGCATGATAGACTTGGGTTCAAAAGATTTAATTCTCCGGAAGAGGAAAACAAATGGGCAACAAAACACAAGTCTTAAAGAAAAAAGCACTCCTGAAGAGGCTATTCCAATAATATCTAAAATAATAACCCCCGAAGAGGAAAGTGTCATTGAAGTGACACATGCCCCTGAAGAGGCAATAGTCCCTGAAGAGATACAAAATCATGAAGAGGCACAAGTACTTGCAAATGATGAAATTTCCATAAATTATGCATCCACAAGGGAATTGTGGGACCGTACAGAAGTGGTTATTAATGATGTATTTTGTTTTGCAGTAGCCACAGAAATTTTAAAAGATGATGATGATCATGAACCACGCAGTGTCAATGAATGTCGCAGTAGACATGATTGGCCAAAGTGGAAAGAAGCAATCCAAGTAGAATTGGATTCTCTAGCAAAACGCAAAGTATTTGGGCCTGTAGTCCCAACACCCAATGATGTGAAACCTGTAGGTTACAAATGGGTGTTTGTAAGAAAACGTAATGATAAAAATGAAATTGCTAGATACAAAGCACGTTTAGTGGCACAAGGTTTCTCACAAAGACCTGGGATTGATTATGAAGAAACGTATTCACCTGTGATGGATATTATTACGTTTCGATATTTAATTAGTCTGTCAGTCTCAGAAGGACTAGACATGCGTCTCATGACGTAGTTACTGCATATTTGTATGGCATGCTTGAAAAAGATATTTATATGAAAGTCCCTGAAGGATTTCAATTGCCTGAAGTAAATACATCACAACCACGAAATATGTACTCAATTAAGTTGAGACGATCATTATATGGATTAAAACAATCCGGAAGGATGTGGTATAATCGTCTCAGTGAGTATTTGATCAAGGATGGGTATATTAACAATCCTATATGCCCTTGTGTTTTTATAAAGAAATCAGAATTAGGATTTGCCATCCTTGCAATATATGTTGATGATATAAATTTATTTGGGACTCCTGAAGAGCTCACAAAAGCGGCTAAATATTTGAAGGATGAGTTTGAGATGAAAGACTTAGGAAAAACTAAATATTGTCTCGGCCTGCAAATCGAGCATAAGTCTAATGGAATTCTCATACATCAGTCAACATATATCGAAAAGGTCTTGAAGCGATTTAACATGGATAAAGCACATCCATTAAGTTCTCCAATGGTTGTTAGATCCCTTGATGCTAAGAAAGATCCTTTTCGTCCAAAGGAAGAAAATGAAGCACTCCTTGGTCCTGAAGTACCATATCTTAGTGCAATTGGTGCTTTGTTATACTTAACGCAGTGTACAAGGCCAGATATTGCATTTTCAGTTAATTTGTTGGCAAGATTCAGCTCTGCACCAACTCGACGACACTGGAATGGCGTAAAACATATCTTACGTTACCTTCGTGGGACTACAGATTTGGGTTTATTTTATTCAAAGGAATCAACACTAAAAGGATATGCAGATTCTGGATACCTGTCTGATCCTCACAAGGCCCGCTCACAAATAGGATATGTATTCACATGTGGCAATACTGCAATTTCTTGGCGATCGACCAAATAGACTTTGACTGCTACTTCCTCTACTCTGAGATAATTGCACTTCATGAAGCAAGCCGTGAATGTGTGTGGTTAAGATCAGTGGTACAACACATTCGAAATGCATGTGGATTATCTTTGATTACAAGCACTCCAACAACAATTTATGAAGACAATGCTGCGTGTATTGAACAAATCAAAGAAGGATATATCAAAGGTGATAGAACGAAGCATATCTCACCAAAATTTTTCTTCACTCACGAACTCCAGAAGAGTCGTGAAATTGAAGTGAAGCAAATACGATCCAGTGATAATGTTGCAGATTTATTTACCAAAGCTTTGCCATCATCAACATTCAAGAAATTGATATATAATATCGGGATGCGTCGTGTTTGTGATCAGTCAAGTTGATACTCATCAGGGGGAGTATTATCATCAAGTCTACAGCTTATCTGGACATATGCACGCTATACTCTTTTTCCTTCGTCCAGTTTTTTTTTCCCACTGGGTTTTTACTGGCAAGGTTTTAATGAGGCAGTTTCTTTAGTGCGTCCAACATCACTCTAAGATTTACAAAATGTTGTACTCGTTTTCCTTTGCTACATTTTTTCCCACGGGGTTTTTCTAGCAAGGTTTTAATGAGTTACATTATCTTAGCGTGGTGGACATCCAAGGGGGAGTATTGTAAATTTGGTGGATGACCACCCATCTTTTACCTATGTAACCTCTATAGCTTTAAGGCTTGTAACCTATGTTGAAAAGGGCACTGCTGCTGAAGACTTCTAGGACAAGCTTGTCTGGCAAGACTTCTAGGACAAGCTTGTCTGGCAAAACTTCTAGGATAAGCTTGCTTCTAGGACAAGCTTGTCTTGCAA
>JAESVK010000867.1:60127-72327 GCA_017140935.1 Hamamelis virginiana | reverse complement strand
AAATTATTAATAATAAATAAATAATTATGGATGTTTTATATATATATATTGGATGAGAAAAACAATTGTATAATTCAAAATAAAATTAAGTTTTAAAATTTTGAAAAAACGGGCCTATTGGGCGTTTGGCCTGTTTGATCTGATTGGCCCGTTTGATCTTATTGGCCCGTTTGGCTGACTAATTGACAAGCCCGTTTGATTAACCAATGGCCCGATCCGTTTGCCCGCCTAGCCCGGCCCTTCCGTTAGCTCAATGGACAGGTCATATGGGCCGAATTGGGCAACCCCCTTGAAAGTTTTGACCGGCCCGATCCAGCCCGTTATCTTAACTTGTCACCAGCCTGCTTGGCCCGTTAGCCCGCTAGGCCAGCTTCCTTAACGGGCCGGGCCTGGCCGATTCGCCCGTTTGGCCACCACTACTGATGATAGGGCTGCCCCTCACATTTCTCACACTCGAAAAATACCCAATACCCCATTCTATCACTATTAGCTACCCTCTCTCTCTCTCATATGGCACCGGCTGACCGGTGCATAGCATCTTGGCCGACCTGCGAGTCGGAGACCTGGCGACGAAGACGGCGGCGCGGCAGCATCTTTCTCTCACTCACTCTCTCTCTCGTGATTAACTGCGACTCCCTCTTTCTCTCACTCTCCCGATGGCGACTACAACTGATATCCCGGTGCACAACATTTTGGCTTGAGCTAAGTTTTTACTTTCCAACTGGTAAGTTCTTTAATCTTTAGGGATTGCTTTTTTGCATTTTAATTTTTAAGATTTAAAATTTTAGGATTTAGGGTTTTGATTTTAGTTTTATTATTTCTAATTTTTTTGTGAGTGTTTTATCCAATTGTGAAAGTGTGATTTTTTGGAAATGTGCAATCTTGGAATGGAAATAAATTGGGGATTCTATGGACTATGGTTGTTGGACTGTTTGGACTCCTTTTTGAATTGTTTTTGATGAATTGCATAATTGATCATTCAATTTTAATTTATAGACCATCTTTATTAAATGGCTAAAAATAAATTGAGGATTCTATGGTTGTTGGACTCTTTTTTATTTTGTTCTTGATGAGTTGCAAAATTGATCATTCAATTTTAATTTATGGACGCTCTTTATTAAATGGCTAAAAATAAATTGGGGATTCTATGTTTGTTGGACTCTTTTTTATGCTAATATATCACAATTTTATTTGTCATTGAACAATATTATATGGAATTATGAATAAGTGCATAGAAATCAAAGTGAAGTGCATCAATCAAATTAATGTGGTAAATGAACTCAGTAATATTTAAAAAACTTAGGCTTATTGGCGTAAAATGCCCTTTTTTAAAATCAAATATTTTCCTTAATAAAAATGTACAATTCTTGAATTCATAGGGGACACATTTTAGAGACAATTGTTGATTTTTTCCGGTTATTACATAAAACAATAAGCAATATTTGTACATTTATGTTTAATAATATGTTTCCTAGCATTTATAAAGTGTTTTTTTATTTTAGAAGTCGGAAAAAGAAGAAGTTGGATATATTTTAGTAATTGCTGGAGATAGTGATAATGCTCAAATTACTCGAGTATGTTATAGTATTTAGCCTCTATTTTTTTGTTGCATTTTCCTTTATGATATGTTTTTGTTTGATATCTCAGTAGCATTGTTTTATGTTTGTAATGATGATTGGAGGTTCCGGGTGAACCTAGTGAAAACCCTCCTTTTGAATTCATTGTTGTAGGTCTTCTTTAATTTATTAGTTTAATTATATTTGTAATGATGACATGAGGTTCGGGGTGAACCTATTGAAAACCCTCCTTTTGAATTGATTGTTGTAGGTATGTTAGAAAATTTATTAGTTTAATTATATTTGTTGTAATGACCACTGGAGGTTCAGGGTGAACCTATTGAAAACCCTTATTTTGAATTGATTGTTGTAGGTTTTTTTTGTTAGTTTAATTATATTTGTAATGATGACGGGAGGTTCGGGGTGAACCTATTGAAAACCCTCCTTTTGAATTGATTGTTGTAGGTCTTATTTAATTTATTAGTTTAATTATATTTGTAAATATGATAGGAGGTTCGGGATGAGCTTTTTGACCTCTTGAAAACCCGCTTTGTGAATTGATTGTTGTAGGTTTTAGCATATGAGAAATTAAGGTTCAAGGACTAAAATTTTATATATATTTTTTTTTCAATAAGTAGTAGGGGCATCGTTTTAGGAGCTCGCCTAGGGCATCCAAAACCTGAGGGTCGGCCCTGCATATATATATATATATATATCTTCGTTTCATCATAATTTTTTCATACAGACTCCATTTTGGGCATACTTTATATGCACGGAAAGCTCGTGGAGTCTAGTTTCTTATCTTGAAGTTCATTTGTTTAGACAAGGATTTATACATGTCTTTATTCGTCATTCTTTCAGATCATTATAGTCCGGTAAACTATCTGTTTGCAAGCTAGTGTTGTACTGTGGGAAAAGGCTGAGTCTAGCATATTTGTATTAATTAAGGTAGGAATATAACTATCATCTTTAACACTGATAATATGAATTTATTAAAATGATTCGTGTGAAACCTTTCTTTGAAATATATTTGGATAAATTACGATGCATGAAATTATAACTCTTTTAAAATATTATGTGTGTGTAGACATCCATTTTTGACCATGAGTATGGTCATGAATGGTTGCCTATGATTAGAGGTGAAATAGGGTGTCAAAACCCTAAGTTGCCAGTTTTACCCTTTGTGGGTAATTAGGTAGAGGTCATTATCACATGTAAGTTTTTAGGTCAGATTGAGTCGGTTCTTTTTGCATTAGGTTTTTAGAGAGTCTAGGAACATCCCTGCAAAATTTCATGACATTCTGAGCCAGGTTTGATAGAAAATAAGGTCTTTTGTGACTGAAGGGCAGTTTTGTCCTTTGAATCACAAAAGCCCTGAATGATTGTCGATCTTGTCTCGAATCACTTCAAACACTTCTTAAAACATGGAGAATCAAATCACGATCGTTTTGACGCTTGAATCGTCAAATTTGGACTTAAAACGGGCCCAACGAGCCAGCATGTAATGTAGAATAATGAAATTCACTCTGTCCCACATCGGAAAAGTGAAAAGCTTGCTATAGCTTTGTGAACCTATAAATAGAGGACCCTGAAATCAGTTACAACACACAGTATAAGCTATAGAGAATTAGCTTGGAGAGTAGAGGCTTGAGCAATTGCACAAGCCTCCCCGATAGCACTCTAGCTTAAGTTTTAAAGTTTTTGAGGTCCTTAGAGTCCTTGGAGAGAAGGATTGGAGCTTGAGGAGAAGGCTCGAAGCAAGGAGGCAGAGAAAGAGGTTAGTTTTTTTTTTTTTTAAATAGTTTTATATTGTTAATATTAGGTTTATATTTTACTTATGTCTTGTTTGAATGATATGATTTGTGTTCGAGGGAGCATGCAAAGGTAAGTCTCTTCCCCTTGTGATGAAATTGATTATGATTATTTTGATATATCATATTAGATTGCATATTAGGCAATTTTCACTTCTTTTATTCTTTTATTTTATGGGTTTTAAACCCACTTTTTGATTACTTATAAATCTGTCCATGGATTTAAAGTAATTTAAAAGTGTATTAAAACTCACTTTTTAGGCCAAAATCAACATAGAAACATGCCTAGGTTCACATAGAATAATTAGATTGCATTTAGGACACTTTCATGCATTATTTATATTTTTGATGATATTTTTTTTATTTATTTTCCAGAAATTCCAGCATGCATATTTTAATGTTTTAGGTGTTTAGACTAACCTAGGATTAGCTAGAAACCCTAGGATTAGGGGGATCACTTGATCCCACTTAAGACTATCCTTTGTTGTAAGAATTTTTATAGTAATAGAGTTCTATTTGGTTTAGGATTCTACTTCGAGAAGAGTTCTAAAATTTTGAAAGTGTTTAAAACGGAATGAAATTCCATCTTTTATGCCAAGAAAAGTGTTTTGATTAAATCCAAACTCTCGAAGCTAGAGCCCTACTTGGTTTAGGATTCTACTTCGAGAAGAGTCCTAAAATTTTGAAAGTGTTTAAAACGGAATGAAATTCCATCTTTTATGCCAAGAAAAGTGTTTTGATCAAATCCAAACTCTCGAAGTTAGAGTCCTAGATAAGATAGAATTCTTTTGGCTATATGGTTCATTACAATAGGAGAGTCCTAAGGTAATCGAACTACGTGGACTTTGATCTTTGTCAAGCAATTGATAAGGTACGTAGGCAATCAATAGGATGCAAGTCCAATCTTAGGTTGACTTCTAGTCTCCTAAGACCATTAGGATTGTGTATACTTTCATGCTACATATTATTATTATATATTATATATCATATTTTGTGATTGATTAGATAACTAGGATTGTTTTGAAAAGATTTTGATAAAGCCCAAACTTAATTAGGAGACCTTTAATTAGGGCGAGGTGGGTGCCTACAAGGAGATCCTTGGAACCTTCCCACTTCGTAACCTAGCCCCCGGATCCAACTTTGATTCAAAAGACCATGCTTTTCCAAAATATGGGGTCAATGTTTTATTGAAAATAAAACTCTTTTTTGTGGTTTCCTTGTTCCCTAAAAATAAGGTGGCGACTCCTAGTTTTTACAAACTCTCATCCCTTTTTCAAAAAACCCTATCTTGAGTGGATAATAGAGAAGGATAAACGTGGATAATAGAGAAGGATAAATCGAGACGGATAAACATCATCCACAATCCACTCAAGATAAACATCACCCTAAGAGTGAACGAGAGAGGCCTCCCGATCCAGGTTGGCTGGTTCACAGTGTGGTATGATTTATATAAATTTGGTGATGGCATATGAAATGATTTATTGTATTCATATTTGCAGAATGATCATATATTATGAAATGATGTTTTGATAAATTGTATTAATATGTATTTCACAAATGATTTATACATATTTGGCATATGTGATATTGTTATGAAATGAAATGCATGGAATGTATATATTTTGGCTCAGTCAATATTCAGAAAGAGCGTAGTGTCCTGGGTTGGACTCGAAGGAATATAAGGGCGTAGTGTCCTGGGTGGAGCCTTGAACATGACCAGAATGAAATAGACCATGCAAGTGGCTTACCATTGATGAAGAACCCGTTGTGGTTAGATATTTTACAATGCTGTGCTAGGAGCTTGTTAGCCTGAAAGGCAGCCTGGTACTTTCGTGAGCCAAGTTGATGTGATGATGGATATGGATGAGCTAGCGGTATTTTGATGGAAATGGTTTGTGAAATATGAAAACCCACACTGGAATTTATAAATGATTTAGAAATGCTGAATATTATTATAATTCTTGGATCAGTATTGTTATTGTTAATTGAGGATAATATTCCTAACTGCTGTGTTTTCATATGGCAAATAAATAGAATTTCTGGTAGAGGTTCGACTGTAAGAGAACTCTATGCAATATATGGGAAGATAGCAATGATGTGGACCAGTCAAGGGTTTATTTATCTTTATGCATTAAAGTACTGTTGCACTATTATAATATTATCTTATATGCCTGAGCATTTGTATGAACAATCCATATCATATCATATTGTTATAATATTTTTTTTTTTATTCTGATTGTAGAAATATAAATAAGCAGTACTGTAGACATCCATTTTTTACCATAAGTATGGTCATGAATGGTTGCCTGTGTTTAGAGATGAAATAGGGTGTCAAAACCTTAAGTTGACAGTTTTACCCTTATGAGTAGCTAGATAGAGGTCATTATCGCATGTAGGTTTTTAGGTTAGATCGAGTCGGTTCTTTTTGTATTTAGTTTTTAGAGAGTCTAAGAGTATCCCTGTAAAGTTTCATGTCATTCTGAGCCAGGCTTGATAGAAAATAAGGTATTTTGTGAGTTGAAGGGTAGTGTTGTCCTTTGAATCACAAAGGCTCTGATGGCTATCGATCTTGTCTCAAATTGTCCTGAGACTTTGGCATGGATATTAAGGGTGTGTTTAATAGCTAAGTTGATCAGTGGTAAGGCCTGTTAAGCCTCCTAGCTCATAATTGTCTCTCAAGGCTCAAAAAGCCCTTTCAAGTTCAAATTAGGGTTTCGGTTGGGAACAATCGGGATTCGATCTTTTTATCAAACCAAAGCCTTCAAAGGCTTCAAAACACTTTCTTAAAATGTTTCAAAACTTTTTTCGAGAAGAAGAAATGATTTTGAAAGCAATTGGTTAGCAGATTTCAAAACCTTAATTTGGGCCCGATAGGCCCTAAACAGCTAATCGGTTGACTTTTTCCCAAAAATTTGACTTTGGTCAATGTATTTTTACTTCAAACACTTCTTAAAACATGGAGGATAGAATCACGATCGTTTTGGCGCTTGAATCGTCAAATTTGGACTTTAAACGGGCCCGAAAAGCAGAAAAAAGTCGAAAACGGATCGAAATGGGCTGAAACAGATCCACATAGGGCAAAAATGGCATGGGGAATGGATGACCGTCAACTAAGGGACGGCCAACCGTCCCAAAGTGGATGGTCATCGACCGCTTTGCCCAATAACTGCTAAATTTTAGTGTTTTTTCTGCCCTGGACTCTTTCAAGCCTTGCCATGTGTCCAGTTCGGCCATAGGGGCTTTGGGATGAGTTTGAAGACCTTGGAAGGCTGGTTTAGAGCCCTTGGATCATTCCTAAAAGATTTAAACTCAGCCATTGATCAAATTCAGGCTTCCCTATAAATATAGAGCCCTGAAATCAGTTTTAGCACACACAATTGGCTTTAGAGAGCTAGCTTGGAAAGTAGAGGCTTGAGCATTGCACAAGCTTCCCCCATAGCACTCTTAGCTATATTTTTGGAGTCCTTGGAATTTGGAGAAGGTCTAAGAGCAAGGGAGAAGAAGCTAGGAGCAAGGGAGAAGAAAATAAAGGTTAGTAATCATTGTGTTTATTTAAGTTTGCATATTTCTTTCTTCTTCTTCTTCTTCTTCATTATTCATGTTAGAATTAGGTGTTTAGGATTAGTATGCATAATAGGGATTAGTTTATTATTTCTTTAGTATGCATAATAGGGATTAGTTTATTATTTCTTTAGTATGCATGATAGGGATTAGTTTATTAGAATGGTTTTCTTTAGGAATGCATGATAAGGATTAGTTTTATGATATATATGCATATTTCTTCTTTTTTTCTTCCATTCTTCTTTGATTATACCATGCTAGGATTAGATGTTTAGGATTAGTTTCATGCTTAGAATGCATGCTAAATAATCATGTTAGGATGTTAGTTTATTCAAGGAGCTTCATAATCCATGAGTTGAGTTTCCAACTTAAAAGCCTAAGCTTGTAGGTGGAGATCCCAATACAGGTATATGAAGTTATAGCATTTTATTTAGGCGATTTGGAATAGAGTGAATTCTATTCTTCTACACCCCCCACGTGCAGGCTTGTTTGGGCCTTGTCACGTGGATAACCAATTTTTTGATACCATGCTAAATTTCGAACCTAAAAGGCTAAGCTTGTAGTGGAGGCCCAATACAAGTATATGAAGCATAGCAAGCCTTTTATTTAGGCGATGTGAGATAAGATTAAAAGACATAAAATGGGATGTATATTGACTGGCGCAACATATACAATATTAATGGTCACAATTTATGTTGGCAATACATGAAAATAATATTGATTTCAATGTTCAAATTTTATCATAACAATCATTGAGTTTTAAACAACTCAAAAGTGTGACAAATTTGACATTCTATTGCACTAAGTAATGCATATACGTTTAAACGAGTAATATATATGAGTTAAATAGAACATTACAATTTTGCAGTTTATAATTCACATGCAATCTAAGATCTAAAACTATCCTCGCATCAAATTTAAATCAATGCATCGATTCCTCGTGCCATAGTTTGATGCCCATCTCAAGTTTTACGTCACAAACAATCATGTTTATCGGACATGTTCAACTTTAGTGACATTCTAGGTCCGATTCCGATACCCATTTCTTATCCAAATTTCATGATTCTTGAACTGATAGATTCCTTTACATTGCTACAATCATATGTAACCCAAAAAACTAATTTTGGTTCAAAGCATTCTTCTAAATTTCATTCAAACCCTAACAAACTCCTCAAAAACCCTAGTTTCGACCAATGCAGCTTTAAAAACAAATTTCTCCCTATTCCCTCAACCTCATAATGCGAGTAAACATTCGTTAGAAAGCTTATCTCCTAAGCTACAAAACCATCAAAACCTCATTAAAATCCACAAACCACAGCTCAAGTTGTGTCCATTCCAAATGAAGTGAAAAACACACCCAAAACTCACTCCAAGCCTCTTTAAGCAAGAGCCCCCATCCTCCCCTCATTAAATAAGCATTCTCAACCGTGGATAGTCCTACATCCGAAGGCCCACATTTAAAATTTCAAAGTTTACGAATCCGTGTCGCAAAGATTTGAACCAATCAGAACTCTCCATTTATCTCGTCGTCACTATTTAAATTGCTCTTCCAACTCTTACTTCCTCATCACCACTCTCTCTCTCTCTCTCTAGAAATCATTCGAGGTTTTAATTTGTCTCCCTGAGTTGATCGGGCCATGGCGTCTGCTGAAGATATAGCAGTAACCGTCGATATAGTCGCCGATCCGCCGGCGATAGAGGCGCAGGAAGAGGAGAAGCCTGCTTCTGACGATGCGAAGCCCAAGAAAGCCAAAGCTCCGAAAGCTAAGAAACCAGCGGCTCCGAGAAAGCCCAAATCTCCACCTTCTCACCCTCCTTTCCTAGAGGTACTACACACACGTATATACATGTATGCATTTATACATACTTATTATCTTTTTCTCTCTAGATCTGATATTGGTTGTGTTTGTTGTGTGAAACCCTAGATGATAACCGACGCAATTGTGACTCTGAAAGAGAGGACTGGTTCGAGTCAGTATGCGATCACGAAGGTTAATGAAGACAAGCACAAGCAACTACCTCCTAATTTCAGAAAGCTTTTGTTAGGTCATCTGAAGAAGCTTGTTGCTGCTGGTAAGCTTGTAAAAGTGAAAAATTCGTACAAGCTTCCTAATGCTCGGTCGACTCCGGCCAAGCCGGCATCTGCTCCGGCGGCTAAGAAACCGGCAGCCGCGAAGCCCAAAGCTGCAAAGCCAACCAAAGCTCCGGCCAAGCCCAAAGCTGCAGCTAAACCTAAGGCTAAAACAGCTGCGAAATCGAAGAAAGCTACGGCTAAGCCTAAGCCCAAGCCTGCTGCTGCTAAGCCGAAGCCACCTGCGAAGCCGAAAGCTGTGGCGGTAAAGCCCAAGCCGGTTGTGAAGCCAAAAGCAGCTGCGCCTGCTAAGCCTAAAGCTGCAGCAAAGCCGAAGGCAAAACCAAAAGCGAAACCGGCCGCTAGACCGGTCAAGGCAGCGAGGACGTCTACGAGGACCACGCCGGGGAAGAAGGCAGCTCCGGCTTCGAAACCGGTTACTTCGGCGAAGGCAAAGAAGGCTCCTGAAAAAAGCGTGAAGAAGCCAAAGAGTGTGAAGTCACCGGGGAAAAAGGGTCCGGCAAGGAAAGCGAAGAAGTGAAAGGGGCAGTATCACAGTTTTTGTTTACTGAGTGTTAGTTATGTAAATTTGTTGGTTAAATGAGATTATTTCGACAGAAAAAAAGAGAGAAATGTGTTCTGTTACATGGGGGAATCGAGGGATTCACAGTGATGCTAACATGTGTCCTTGCTATCCGCGAGGAAAAAATACCTAATGTGCTATTTGGTTGCCTGGAAGAAAATTCCTAATGTACTGTTTGATTGCCTAGAAAAAGGACAACATTGAAGGAAAATCTGGAGTTCTAATCCTTTTTTCCACCCCACAAAAAAGGGAGCATTATGGAAATTTGGGTATGAGTGGACCATACCACATAGCTAGAAAGACTTGGATTCGAGCCAGCTTCTGCACTTGCACCGCCTGTTTTCCTAAAAGGCAAGCTAGCCCTGGATAACATGGAGAAGTACTTCATTCAAACTAGTCTAATGTTTTTTCCCCTCCTTTTTGTGGTTGTATATATCTTGTATATATAGGCTTTGCTACACTTGATGGGATTTCAAATTTGTTGGTGATTCCATTTTCAATATAAAGGAGATGTACTGCAAGGACATAAAGCAAGCCACGATGCTTTTTCAAATTTATAATCAGGTAGTACTCCGAATCGAAGTAGCAATGGTCTCAGTTTTTTCATTTTCTGCGCATCTCAGTCTATATTTACTTCAAGTCAAAAGATATGTATAGTTTTATACCTCGTCTATGCTTTAGAAAAAACTTAATATCTGGACATTAGTTTATTAGTTTATATCTTGACATCTATCCAAATTGAACCCTTTGATAATTATTAATTAATATTTCTTTACATTTATCCTCTATTTGGATCCCCCCCCCCCAAAAAAAAAAAAAAAAAAAAACAAAGAGAGAGAGAGAGAGAGAGAGAGGAATGAAAAATGAAAATGCAAGGATTTTTGCTAGCGGGTATCTGGTGCACTCACAGTCACATTGGGTGGGGGAATCCCTAGCACTGCTCAAAGGAAAATGCATAAGAAAAATATGTCATTATCAAATTAATTTAATTGTTCTCTTTTCCCGATCTATTCTTTAACTTCTATTTGGATTTCAGAAAACTTGAGGGAATGAAATGAAGAAGTTAAAAATGCATTCTTGCAATTATTGGGATTTTCCATGTTCCTTGTGAGATCCAAATGGAGCCTGATGGAAATTAAATGAAACCTCATAATATAATATTTACACAAAACGGGAAAAATAATATGTGCGCTGTCAGTTGGGTGTTTTCCTGTTATTATGTTTACCCATGCTCCTCGATTATATCTGGTGGTTGCATTTTTAGTTCAAATGTTACTTGCTTCCTTTGCTTCTCTTCGTATTGAACAAATTAGAACTGATCTTAGATAAAAATTACCAGCATTTGAGTGCTAATAATAGGCATGATCATCAATAGTGGAGCTGACAATTAGTTGATGGTACAAGTAGGCATTATATTCTATTTGTACTTCTAAAACATTTATTATCTTAACTAATACTGTTCTAGGTCTTTTAACTTTTGTTAATTACCTAATCATCTTAACTTCTATTACATTATCAATTTTTTTTTTTTAACTAGAAAAATTCCTTGCTACAATTGTACTAGTGCAAAGGCATGTGATTACTGCTATTACTTTAATGTGCTGGATTTGTGTTTACTACTTTTATCTTATATTTATAATCATTGTTAGGGTTTCATTTACTGCATACTGGTTTCTGTTAGCGTATTTTCATAAACTGATTGTGGCAAACCTTTCACAATAACTTCTGTTAATTGATGACATTTTCTAAATTGTCTTTCTTATTTTATATTGGTTCGCTATTTGTTAATTGATGGCATTTTCTAAATTGTCTTTCTAAAGTGGACAAGAATATTTTGTGTCAATTGCAAAGACTAACTGATGGCAGGGAGATCCAGTCTCATAAAGATTGCTTCAAGTGGAGATGAATCAGGAATTCCATAATCGTAGGATTTAATTTTAAAATTCTGGACTTAAGGAGTTAGTAGACTCCTTATATTTACTATGTAGAAAGTTTGTTGTCGGCTAGGTGGACAAAGTAACTTGAGCCTAGGTAACTGATTTTAAATTCTGTGTAACTGAGATAAGTTCTTTGGTAATAACTGCTGTGATGTATTAAAGTGGAGATATCAAGGCCTTGTTATTTAATGCTTGAATAAATAACATGGATGCTTATAAATGCACGAAATGCCTGTGTTGATCATCCATGGGCACATGTCAGACTCCAACATTCCACAGGCTCTAATACAGAACTCTTTAGTTTCTTTGTCTTTATTTGAGCAGAATCTTAGTTACAGCCTACATCAGTGTATGCACTGTTTTTGCACCCATGTTAAGTTCTTACAGGAAAAACATGACATTATTACTGTATTATATGCATTAAACCATTTTCCATACGTGTACAATGATATTCGTGAAACATACTGCTTAATTGGGACTTTCCATATATTTATATTCTGCTACTACCATATTATTTGAGTATGAATATGCAATCTAGTTCTCGAATAGGGACCATTGTTCTACCATATATTTTAGTGTTTGTTTTTCATAACAGGTCTGATTCCTCCTCCTCCCCGCCCCCGGAAGGAATGAGGTTTGGTGGGTGTAGGGGGGGAGAGTGGTAGTTACAGCCTACAGCAG
>JAESVK010000867.1:40293-60027 GCA_017140935.1 Hamamelis virginiana | reverse complement strand
TCTTTCCCTTTATTTGTCTTTGATTATGTGCATGTGTCATTCATGGTGGTTTTGTTAGCTTTTATAACCTCTGTCCCCGAATTTTCGAAGATTATCATGAGGGCTGTGAGTCTGTAGGTGGTTGAATGGTGCTGGTTGAATTCTATTTATTCACTTCTATTTTACATCAATACAAGCAAGTACTAAGAATGATAAGAAATGATGTTTGTGCTCTTGGTTTGATTTGTAGAATTTAAAATGACTTTTAATGCCATTGGCTCGTTTGAGTTATCGCTGGATTGTTAGGTTCCATCATGGTGGCCCCATATTAGGAAATGCTATTCGTACAGTAGTGGATCAAGGTATGCATCGAGCTGAAGTTATGATAAAAGGTCCTGGTCTCAGAAGAGATGCAGCATTACGATCTATTCGTAGAAGTGGTATACTCTTAAGTTTCATACGGGATGTAACCCCTATGCCACTGCCACATAATGGCTGTAGACCTCCTAAAAAAAGACGTGTGTAGAAATAAACATTGAAGAAATTTCAAGAGAAATAAACGATTCAATGATCTGATCAAATAATATTACTATATAAAGTTTTTTATCACTTTAAAATCCATTTTACACAAGAAAAAACCCTTAGTGAGTGGAGGGAGTATAGACAAACCTTTAGTGCATAGTTCTGACCAGAAGATGAAAGTGATGGCCAGTAGTAGAGTGTAGAATAGTATTGGTAAACCAAATTACCACTTTGTAGTCAATTCCAATAAATTAATTCAAAGGGAGAAGTCATAGTAGCTTGTCTTCTCAAGGGGACCAAGCAGGAACTAATTTGATTATGAGGGTTATTTCTTATATCAACATCAGTGTGGGTGGTGAATTATAACCTTTATGAGTACAAATTTGGCATTTCCTACTTTGGATTATTTCTATTAGAAGATTAGAAGAATTGCCAGAAACAGGCTGTGGCAAGTCTGAGTCTTTGCTTACTTGGAAAATTATAGAATGAGAACCACAGCAGGTGATATCTCTTGACACAAAATCCTTTTATGGCAGAAAATTTAATTTTCTTAAATAATGATTTTTAAGCTTTGAGTTTCAAAATGGCTAAGATCAAATAGCACCCTTTCATGTTTGATCCTTCATTTTTGTACTAATGGTCAAGTTTTTATTAGTAGAGCAATTCTCATGGTCAATGGCATTATCCAACTGAATTTTCCTAGATTTATTTTCATTACATTTTATTTATTTATTTTATAGTTTTCCTACTGAGTAGCAATGCTTTAATTTCATTTCTTGCTTTAAATGCTCTTGATATGCTAATCATGGGTATGATCATGTAATGATCAAAACGATGATCAATTTATGTTACATGCTGGCATATATTTCATTTGTAGTTTTAAAATTTCTTATTGATTTCTTAGCTAAATTTGTGCAAAGTTGTAGACATCTGTAAACGTAACAGAAATATGTGCATGGTCTGTCTTTACCAACATATTTGGAATTTAGAGGACTTAAGGATTATTAAGGCTGAAGCTCAGTTGTATTGTTAGTAGCAAGGCTCGGATTGCTATTAAAGCCCTTAATCCAGTTATCCTCATCTCTAATTAGACCCTCAACACCAGCTGAGCCTGGATTTCCTAGGAAACTACCATTTGACATGAGTTTGTGCCAACCCATAGGAGGGAACTGCCAAGCATGGAATAAAATATCTCTGATATCCTCGATATATCTCCAATATCCTCGATGTATCTCCGACATATCCGTATATCTGAGGGTATCGATACGATATTAGACTTACATATCTTTACTAGTATTTATCGATATTATATCCATAATATCTTTAAATCGATATTGATATTTTTGATACGAACGATATATCTGTGTTTTGGGACCATCGATATATCTATCAATACTAGTATTTAATTCCTTGCTTCCAAGTAATATGTAACTGAGGTATATGAGGGGGCAGGGGAAAAGTAAGAATAAGTTCCTTAACATGATTACACCTGAAGTGAGGAGTGAATTCTGAAAAATGGACTTGGGTCTTCTAGCCAACCCAAAATTATGAACCAACACTTTTACTTGCTTTTTTTACCTTGTCAAATATAGCAAAGTAAATGCATTTACCTAAAGCAATGACCAAATAAACGTTTATCCTGCGATACTCTGCATGATGTGGAATAGACATATGCTTAAATCTTTGCAATTTGTATGGTCATTTTGTGCCATGAAGGTCTCATTCTTGCTAGTTGCTTGTCAAACAAGCAAACCTCATGGGTAGCATGCATCATGTCATTCTCTGATCATACTGCTTATGACACAATTAAAATTTGCAAAAATTTGATATTTCTATAGTTTCCTATCAAGGTAGTATTATGGAAAGATATATTCGAGTTTTGGTGCTTCTTTTCCTTTGGTTTCTTACCTTAGAGACCCACCAAGTTTAGTTTTTGTAATGGAATTCCAAATGTGATATTCAGAGGAAAAGCAACAGAAGATCTCCTCAGCTTCAAACAAGTCTTAAAGACCCTTCAAATGTTCTGCCATCCTGGATTGGTATTGACTGTTGCATGTGGGAAGAGGTGGGTTGTAACAGCACAACAGGGCATGGCACCCGGCTTAACTTAACAGGGTCATACTCAGGCAGTGAGGTAAGTGATTCCTTGCTGCAGTTGAAACATCTTTGTTATCTGGACTGAAGCTTTAACATTTTTGGAGGTTGGATTCCAAAATTCTTCTATTCCCTCACGTATTTAAGATATCTATGGCCTCTATAATGTGGTTTTTTCTGGTGTCATTCCTCATCAGCTTGGAAATCTCTCAAGCTTGCATTATCTGAACCTCCATCTGGATATTTATTAGGTCTTTGATAATCAGCCTGGAAGTGTTCTTCAGAATGTTGAGGATCCTTGATGGATTTCTCATCTTCCCTTCCTGGAATTTGTTGACATGAGTCTTACAGATCTTAGTAAGACACTAATTGGCTACAGGTGATGAAAATGCTCCCTTCTTTATCATAGTTATGCTTGTCTGACTGTCAAATTCATAACCTTACTCTTCCTTATGTCAACTTTTCATCTCTTGCCATCCTCGATCTTTCGGGAACAATATCACCTTTTCAAAACTTGAGTGGTTTTCTAGTCTTCATTCTCTTGTTAACTTCCATGGTCGAATTCCCATCACTCTTCAAAACATGACTACGCTTAGATACCTAGATCTTTCATCCAACAATTTTCAAGGCAAGCTATCTATAGCATATAGCTATTGGAGCCTGACTTCAAGGCAAACTCGATTCTGGTCTAACCTGCCTATGATTATTGGATTCTTGTCATCCTTGAGAGATTTAGAAGTTCTTTAGAATCAATTAAATGACACCATACCAGAAAGTTACCAGAAAGTTTTGGAAATCTGTCGGAGGTTGAACAATTTTGATATTTCTCACAATTTCTTGAAAGGTGCTGTCTCCGAAGTGCACCTTGCCAATCTATTAAGAGATTGAAGACAATTTCAGCATCTTCAAGCTTGTTGACTATACATGTGAGCTCTATAGTGGAATCTTCCTTTCCAACTCAATTATATATATATAAGGACAGTAAGGTCATGACAGCTGGGGTCTCCATCACTCAGGAACAGTTCTGCAGTGCCTAGGTAACTTCAGTGCCATCAGCAACAACAAAATTCAAGTGACCCGATTTCGTGACCCGCTTTCCATCAAAAATAGGTGGAAACAGGAATTTTGGTGACAAAAGGGAGGGAGTATGAATATAGCAATACACTTGCTCTTGTAACAAACATTGACCTCAAATGCAATAGTTTCTCTGGAGACTGGAGAGTGATATGCATGTGCTGAGAGAAGCGAATTGCTGTGCTTGGCTAATGGGACAGAGCAAAAAGCAGAAAAGATGATTGAAGATATATGGGAAAGTGCCTGAGGGATTAGGTCCCCTGTTCTTGTTTATCTGGTGTTCGTTGAGAAGTTCTTGTACTCCAATGATCAGCACCATGAAATCATTGGAGTGTCTCAATCTCTCAATGAACCAACTTTCAGGTTTATTTCGTCTAGGCATGACAGAATTATCAAAAAGGTTATTTAAACTAGTCATGCCACTACTTCTCCAGAGCTCTAGTCCACTCAGTTTTATCGGCAACCATGATCTTTGTGGGCTCATAGGCAATCGCTTTAGAAGTTAGAAGTGATGCACCACAGCATTGAATACCAAAAGCCAACAACGACCAATGATATATTGATATAAGTGGGTTTAATATGGCATACCGATTGGATTTATGGTGTGTTTTGTGGACAGGTTGTGGTCCCTTGGCATTCAATAAGGCTTGGCGGAGATATGCTTATTTTCAGTTCTTGGATGACATGGAATGCAAACTGTGGGTGCTCTTTCATTAATGTACTTTCTAGTACTTAATTTCATTTTGTAGTCCCTTAAGCTGCTGTTTAATTTCAGAGGGCAAATTCTGATAACAAAACATGTTTTATTCAATACAACAATAAGAAACTATTTCCTGTCCTTTTTGAAATATTTTTGCTTTATGAAGTACACAAAATAAAACAAAAGATGAATGTTTGACACTGTTATACAAACTCAATAACAGGATCATAAATATAATTGTCGAAGCATTCTGCCAAGGAATGGCAATGGAAAATCTCTAAGAAACTCTGACATTGATGGTTTGGGCACTGCTCTTGGTACTTCAGAATTCTGAAAGCAGAATCAAAGTCATGAGAATCTAAAAGGTAAACATACTATACAATTCTCAATGCATATCTCAGAAATATAGTAAAAAGGGATGTCACAATTATAAGATAACCATCTAAGCAATCACATTTTGAAGAAGAAATTTCAGATACTTAAAAGATTTCTAAGTATGCAGATGAGAAACTATAATAAAGTCTAGGCAATAGGCATATGTCGGTGAGAAAGACAGACCTTCCTATATATGTCATGTGAAGCAAATGAACCATCTTAGAATCTGTAGCAACCATTTGGGCTTCCTTCTAATTATTTCAGAACATGAACCATTGAACCTGAGTCTCTTCATTTGCAGCTAATGTTATAGTTGTATGCTTGTACAGAATATGCCAGTGCCGCCTAACCATGCTAGTACACCGATACAAAAATTACCATGAGAATCAACCAAGTGGATGATCAAATGGGGAAACAGAAATATAAGGTAACAAATTTAAAATTATATCAAGTTTACAAAATGGGCAATTACCAAAACTGTAAAAATCTTCAATTCTTATGAGTTCAAGTGGCGAGTTGATATGCAGGAGCCTCATTTGCTTGTTCTCTAGACTCCAACCCTGGAAATTGTCCAATATCATGCCCTTCAAGCGGTTGGAACTCCTTGTGTAAACCTACAGCGAACTCATCGGGACGGACTCCACCGCTTTGAAAGTAATCTGCAATCTGTTTGGCAAACCCAGTTTGATTTCGATATCATATTTTTAAGTTATCCCATCAAAATTTAAAAGGGAAAAAAAAAATTTACTTCATATTTTAAGACCTCTTCAATATTTTAAGAAAAAATTAAAACCAAAATCACATATTTTATTGTTTGGATGTCCATAAACACAACATCCAATTGACCTTAGTACCACAAAGGGAGATACACAGCAGATTTGGAATTATGATTTAAAAGTTGATAAGATATAAGGGATATAAACACTGACAATAACAAATAAATTCATAACATCACCTACTTGATTGCCAAGAGCCATCCCACTTAAGGCTGCCGCCTCTAAACTTGAACCCAGAAGCCAATCACCACATATACCAGCCCTTCCATGAGGATCAAAGATGCAGGGGGTACCTGGAGTATTAGTTGGAAGAGCTGCGCCCCTGCATATACCGAAAAATGGAAAATTAATCCCAATCATTGTAAAAAAGTAAACCGTATTTTTATAGAAGTGATGGCAGCATTCTTTCCAAAAGTTTTCAAATTGCCTTATCTATCAGTTCAGTAAATAGAATTACCACTGGCTCACAAAATCTATCCAATTAACTCACAAATTTTGGTAACTCCCAACCACCCTAAATCCCAACCTAGTTGCTATGATCCCAATGAAAACGTAATTATGATGCATTCAATAGTAATATCGGTAATTGTGGTTTCTTACCATAACTGGACTCGGTTATAAAAGGGTCTCTGAAGTGATCCTTTTGGTAGTCCCAGAGCCGTCTCAACTCCCTGAAGCATGCCTTCCTTCACCCTCTCTGCTGTGGCAGTTGGAATATTTTCCTGATATTACACAAATAATACAGGTGATGCTATAATGGACATCCAATAAAAACCTGAGCTGTGTAAACCCAAATGCTGCAACTACAACATGCAATCAAGGGTACCTCCATTGTACATTAAAATGCATTAGGATAGAATGTCGTGTTGATTGATCCATGGGAATTCAATCTTAAAGCAAATTCTACAAAGAAAACCTGCAGAATATGCACGACAGACAACTCTAGAATGCCTTGTCCCAACAATTTGGTACGCGCGTATGTGTGAGCGTGCACATGTGGATGTATTGGTTACATGTTAATAAGTTAAAGCCTACCTGTGGAACCTTGTTCCCCTTTCCATAAGCTGCAGTGCTGAAAAAGGTCCAACAATGAGGACCATCACTCTGGGAGCTCGATAGTTTCTTTGTGTTGTTTGCCATCCATGAGACAGAATCAACCCCTTTCACAAAAGCTCCTTCAAAAGGAAATGTAGCTGAACTGCCAGGAATAGGAATAGGATCCTCAAATGCTGCAAGAAGAGCCCATATAGAACTCAGTTCAAGCCTCTACAGACATGGAAAAAAACACCATAAGGTCAAAATCAGCTCAAAACAAATTTGGCCATCGCCAAAAGCAAATAAAGCTGAAGCATACACCAGAAACAATTCAACAAACTGAGCTGAAAGTTTTGGGGTACACCTTCATTTGTCTTGCAATTAGTGGTAAGCCTGATGAAGCAAGCAAGCGGTTTGCACATTTTCCTGTTGGTGACACAGAAAATCAATTGCTATGAATAAAACTCCAAAGAAGAGAGCTTACTTTATTTAATCATTAACAGAAGAATATAGGCAATTGAAAGTTGTAAAACTACAGTGGAAGACAATTAATGAACCACAAACAAGGTAATATTCATCACTTTGACCTTTGGATTAAAAAACAAGCCTTTATAAAATATTTACATGGACATAGATACATGTGCAAACATACATGTGAATAAATATAACAGAATTTCATTCAAATAAATAGAAGTCAGAACATATAAAAGATAAGTACAATTATGCTGCAAATATTTCAATAGTATGAATATATAGATCTATAAAACAAAGATCAAATAGATTCTACTGTAAGTGTGCTTGTGTAGGAGATCTAAATAGAGCTGAGCCCAGTAGATATAAAAGAACTTTCAAGAATATTAATATCCAGTGTAATGTCCTGTACTGTGTTCAAGCAAGACCCCTCCACTTGCTAGGCGTATTCTAGCTAGACCAATAATAGAAATAAAGTATATTAAAATAATATACAACATTCTAGGGAGGTCAAATAATATCACTAAAGCAAAATCCATATAACCACTGTAATAAAGAGAAGCAAAATCAGTACATTTTTCATAACAGAAGCCCAGTCTGGCACTAAAAAACTGGTAATCTCCCAAATGCATGGTAAAAATTAGTGAGAGAGAGAGAGAGATAGATAGATTCTAGTCTTATTACAATGAGAAGATACAATAACAATAAGCAACTTGAAGAGTAAATATAAATCATGCAAGCATTGAGTCACCATTATGTGCGATAACAATTGCATCAAACTGCCCGTGAGGTTTTCCATTCTCGCTCAAATGCCACATCCCATTGAATGGATCAAGTTTACTTATCCAGCAAGGTCTCACCACATCAACCATACAAGTCTGCACAAATGTCAAATTTTGTTTAGCTGTAACACAGAGGACAGCACTAGAGACAGAGAAGGCCAAAATTTAGACAAAAAGAGAAGAGGGAGGGAAGCTAAGTTTAATCTAGTTTAGCATTAGAGTACCACATGATATGGTGTTGCAGATATCAATTGGTCCCAAAAACTTGAAAATGAGGGGAAAAAATTGGCTCTTTGCTGTAATTATATTATAATTGTGATATAGTTTCACATTAATCCATCAATTCCTTATACTATTATATGTTAAATATCCATAAAACAATCAAGAATTATCTCAACTAATCATTCAATTATAAAGTTCAATAACACTATCACAGCAATTTAGAACCTAACTTTGTGCACTTTGGGTACCCAATTCATGTTTATCTTCCTGGTGCACTTTATCAAGATTGGTATAACACTATTATAACCTAGATGGCATCAGTTCAACTGTTTTAATAAAATGAGAAAAGCACACACTAGGGTTTCCAAATCAAATAACCACTAAGCCAATAACTTATTATGTCCTCCAAAAGAGACTCTAACAATAGATTGCAGCTCTTGATTTTTATGTTCAATTTGTTTAAAGCAATTTTTCCAGTTCATATAAAAGAAACAAACCATAGTAACAAAAGAAGAATAAGAAAGGAAAAAAATAATAATCACCTGAGACAGTATTGAGTCTGCAGAAGAATAAGAAAGGAAAAAAATAATAATCACCTGAGACAGTATTGAGTCTGCAAGGGGGCGCATCCCATTGACACCTATATATCTTGGAGGGGAAGAAGGAAGTGGAACAAAGTGCCCACCCATTTCAAGCTCTCCAATTGTACCTTGCCATTGTCGAACCAGACCATTCTCCAACCATCCTTTGACCAACTCAGCAAACTGAGGATCACTCACAGTAAAGAACTGAGCAGCATGATCAAATGTCAATGGCTGAGGATCAATTATTCTGGTTCCCATTCTTCCTCCCAACCCATGAACCCCCTAAAATAGCAACCACTGTTAAGAACTCCCAAAAAAAAAAAAAAAAAGAAGAAGAAAAAAAAAGTTAAGAAAAGAAAATACTTTTCTCAATGTGAGACTTAGAAAACATTAGCCCATAAAGTTAAGCTATCATGATTTATCCAAAGATGCCTACAGAAGGACTTAGATAATGAACAATTACAAAGTGCCTTCACGTCAGATGGAAAAGTGGTACAATTTTTGTGCAATCAGCTTAGCTTGATTCCAAAAGGGGACAGAATTTGCGGTATGTGCTAGCCAACGGGCTAATCTCAACTAGGGATATCTTTGCCCCTTCAACCAAAAAAAAAAAAAAGAGGCATTTTTCAACTGCTGAGAAATCGAGGGAAACAAAAATAGAAATTGGCAATATTTGAGAAGGATATGATTTTGAAAATGTGAAAAACAATGCAAGTCAAGAAAAGGAGGATATGTTTTTCATTCCACAATCAGTCAATATTATCAAATTTCAAAAGGCATTAGCAATATTTGGGATATTCACAAAATTCAGATAACTTGAAATCATATAGGATGTCTCGCTTGCCCTCCTTTGGTTGTTAAAAAAACAAAAATACACAGATTTAAAGAAAATAATAAAAATATTTGAATCTGCCTTACATAATCTGTATTTTAATGAGTTATAATTATGCGAATTTAGTTATTACGTACTTCTAATAAATATACTAGTCCTTTATTTTCTTTTCCTACATTTTCTCAGCAAACCAAACAGAACATCAACGAAATGCTCAGTATGAAAATTTGCAAATAACTCCATATTGTCAATTTTTAGCATTGCATGAACCCGACATTGTACAATTTTTTTTTTATCAAACATTTACAGCAGCACAATATATTCAAACTACATAAAAACTTCAATAAAGACCACATCAAAACAATGCATTGAAAAAAAAATAAACTGACCAACCGTATCGAACACCGTGGAGCGAACCCCTCTCTTCTCCAAACTCAGAGCACAGATTAAACCGGACATTCCGCCGCCGATTATTGCGACGACGGGGTCATCGGAGACAGGAGCGGTGAACGTGACCTGTTCCTGATTGAAGGTTTTCTTGAGAACTGACCTTCTAGAAGTACCATATGACGATTTTCTACGGTTTTTGGAACTGGGCTTGTGGCCATCCTTGGTGGGTCTTTTGTTGGGTTGGGATGTACAAATTAGGGTTAGGGTTTTGGTGGGTTTGGAGAAGAAGAAAGTGGGGTTTGGAGGTTTAGGGGTTTTGAGGGGTTTAAGAAATAGAGATGAAGGGGTCATGGTTTTTGGTGGCAGTGAGTTTGAAGAATAAGCTCAGTCTTATCTAAATTTTGGAACTAACAGTCGAGGGAAGAAGGCTTACCAAAACAACCGGAGAGAAGAATTTATCCCTGGCTTGACACGTGGCATATTATCTACCAATCACAAGAGAACCCAACTTAATGGAAAATGCTGATCTACTTTCACTATGCCTCCTAGGTTATCTAAAATGTAATAATTGAAAAATACTAAGTGGACCAAATTCAAGATCATTTTTTTTTAATTAAACGATGTGTATGTAAAATATCTCCTTTACTTTTGTACATTTTTAAAATGTACACAAAACGAGACTATATTATTTTGTCACATCATTTGATTTGAAAATTTTGGTCTAAGATTTGGTCCAGCTAGCATTACTCCAAATAATTTCATAGTAGAGTAATAGTTGGTGTGACATACAACTTCCTGTACCACATCAACATCAATATATTAGGTATGTATATAGAAATGTTCTAGTAAGCAAATGCTGGCTTGGTAAAATCAGCAAATACTCATTTAATTTTGAGATCAAATCATCCAATAATGACCCTTAAATAAACAAAGTTATTCAAACAGATAGTTTAATAGTCAAAGACTTGGAATGAACTATAAATTCAAATATTTAGGATTCACATTCCTAGTGTTGGGGCTTGATCTTACATGCCACTTATAGATGGTTGCATGTATCCAAGATTTACCTTGTAGGGTGGATTTGATTGGGGTCATTTTTTTAAAAAAAAAGTTACTGCAAAGAAAAGCTAACTCATGTGGGCAACTTTTTGGTTGGCTTGACTAGCTTTAGAAGAGGGCAAAACACAGTTTAGTATAAAGTCATTGTAACTTGCATCTAATTTGATTGTTGACTCCATTTCTATTTTGTGGTAAACCCAACACTCTTTTTGTCTAGCAGTGAGAAGGTGTGTAATTTCAGAAACCTTCTATCTATAATGTTTGTGTAATTATCAATACCTCAAAGAAGACAAGTCCCATTTTCCAAATCTGAATGTAGCCAACTGAGCAGTGTCATTTCCATCACTTTCAAATCACTATTGCTTGCAAGTTTTAATTTCATTTTGCAGCATAAAAAAATGGAATCATTTCATATTATGCTGCTTATTGCTTAGAAATATATTCCCAGTTATACATTAGGATTTCTTCACACTTGTTAAGGCCAGTCTCAAGTTAAATACAGAAATGTATTTGTCCAAATCCCCCACTACCCAAATAAATAAGTATATAAAGAGTTTGATAAGGATCTCCAAAGACCCACAGATGAAGGACATCAGGACATTATGAAGAGAGAGAGAGAGAGAGAGAGCATTAGGGGGCAAGAATGTGCTTTTCCAAATTCAAATAGATGACCACCATTAAGCATATTCCTAATCTAAAAACCAGAAATAAAAAAACAGATCAAGTAGAGGTTTTCAGAAATAAAAAAACAGATCAAGTAAAGGTTTTCTGGGTGTCGTGCGGATCACCAGAAATCTCTTTGAGCTAATTTTAATCACTCATTTAGCTCATGGTCCATGCATATCAATATTTTTGGTAATACAGTAGTAATAATGCTTAAATAACTACCCCTGAAGAAGAAGACTGTTCAAAAATAAATAAACAAAATCAACTGATGATAGCAATTAAAGCTGCATGAAACACCTCAAGTATTTCAGTATCAGAGGCTGCTATTAAAACTGTCGGCAATGTTTAATTATCTAAGAAATCGAGATTCGAGAACAAGAACATTCAAATATACGAAATTGAAACAGTCCATAAATCCCAGATAAACTAAGAACTCCAACAAGACCAAAATTGTAAGCTAACAGCATCTGTGTATTCAAACAAACACATTTGGTCCCTCACTAATACTATCTAAACTAAAGAATGTATAACAAGCAGACATCAACACTTGTAAGCAAGAACAGATTAAATGGGAAAAGAACACATTTGGTCCATAATAAAAGGATAAACGCTTTTTATATATAAAACGATATGTAACATTTTAACTTACAGAACATATACAATTCACATTAACACAAACCACTTAAACAAGTCACAGCGGGTGAAATGAAAACAAGCTATTTCCTTTCAGAGCATCCATACAGTAACTGAGGAGATTCAGCAAGATCTCTTTCCTGCTAAAATTAGGAAAAAAAAAAAAAAGGTCAAAAAAATAAAACAGTGATTTCCTACTGAACTGTGATGTCTGCATTCCTCTGCTCGGTCATCTTACGAGGGACTGTTTTTGTTGTCTCCTTTTCCTGTTTGGTTCGGTCTTTGGCTTTGCATGTTCCGTTGCCATTCTGTCCATTGATCTGATCCTTATTTTTGGTAGTGCTGGTTACAGTGGAGTCTTCTTTGTAATTACCAAGGCTGTGGCGGCAAGCCCGAGTACACGCTCTCCCCTTTTCCTCCTTGGATGCGATAATTGCATCTCCACAGCTCTTTCTCCGGGTCAGATTTGGTGATTTGGGCCGGGTCAATGGTAGCTGACACCAATCAAACTAAGAGCATAAATATTTTGGTGTCCAACAAAAGCTGCAGGTATATTGCGCACAGGCAAATGTACCAATGGCGGAAAAATGGGCATCAGAAATGTATTTGTATGCTAGAATTCTAAGCAGTACGGTGGTTTATACTTCAAAAGAATGATTTTTGTTTCCCTTTTTGCAGGGTAACTTCTATGGAAGGTTTAAAAATAATAGTAGTAATAATAACAGTAAGTTCATAATAGGCACTCCAAACTGGACAAATTTTTGTAAAGTCCTACTCTTGGTTTGCAACCTCTGTCCAGCCCTTCTTACAAATATTACAATTGTCTAAACCTACAAAATCATTGCAAACTAATTAGAATCCAAAAAAATCTCAGGGTAAAGACAAAACATATTGCCCCACTAAAGTAGGATTAAACTTTCCATTCTGGAATAGGAAGATCATAGTCCTTGGCTGTAGATAAATTGCATTCAAATTATTGGGACACAAATTGTCTTTGTTTTTTTTCGATGTTCTATGTCAATCTGTGAAAACATATTTAAAAGAGTAATCAAATAGATTCTATTTTTTTTGGTACATTTGCCTAGAAACAAGTCTGGCTATGCTTACAAGAGGAACAGAGAATAACAATATAATTATGGTCCCTATATTTTTACCCAAATCTAAAAGTTAATTTAGATTGATATTTAGTGAAAGGCGGCTCCAGCAGTCGGAGTGTCCAAAGGTTTAATCAGCCAATCTAAATTCCACACATACACATGCATCAGCCAATCTAAATGACTAAAGGGCCCGCCCCCCCGGGGCGCACGGGGGGGGGAGAGGGCGCGATATATATATATATATACACACACACACACACACGTAAAATCTTTTCTTTGTTGCCCTTTAATTTATATAATTAGAACATTTACTTCACAAAAATATATTTTATTGAAAATTTTTCACTTTCTGTCTCAAGCTTAGATGAAATAGTCTACATACAAATTAAATGAGTAAATCCAACCATCCAATCCACAATAAAACCATAGCAGATTTATTATAAAGTAAGAAGATAATAAATAGAAAGAAAAAAAAAATCCCAATTGCACAAGTTAAAGATAAAAGTTGAAAGATCATGGATTTTGATGGTGGTGTTGTCCATGGCAGGAGTAACAGGAATTGGCTTGTTAATGTTGCTACTAAAAGTATTTTAATGTACGAATAATACGGAACACAATAAATACACAAACTATACGTCTGCTACTAAAAATGAGTTTTTTTTTCTTCGTAGGGGGGATGAACTTTGTACAAAAACAAGAGCTTTGTTTTTTAATTACTAATGTGTGTGTATTATACAGAACTGGAGAACAAGGATCCAATAGAGTACCTTCTTAAGTTCAGCCTTGGGTGGAGGCCCCTCGCGGTAGAAATTAGGTACTGGATTTGCTTTATACGCCATGCTCTTCCTAAGCTGTTTGATAGCTGCTTCTTCCTCTTCCTATAAATTTTACAGTGAGCAAAAGAAAAGAAGAAAGAGAGGTGGTACTAATAATTATATTCAGGAGATCATATTCCGAGGCACAACAATAGAACATAAAGGAAACCAAAAACACACAATTTAAAAGATACTAAAGGAAGTGACGTACCTTGGTCCTTGCTTCGTACTCACTTCTCTCTGCCTTCAGAGCTTGCTGTTTTTCCTCTAACTTCGAGTAAAACTAGAAGATGGAAAATAAAATTAAGGGGAAAGCAGCCTGATTAAGGCATATAGGGTGCAATACAAAATTACAAATGCTACAAATTGAGAAACAATACACAGAATACACTTCACATTGAAATGAATGACCAAGGTAATACCTCCCTCCTCTTCTCCGCACGTTCACTGCATCTAAATGTGGGAGCTGATGCAACAGTTGTTCTGGATTTAACTGTTCGCACTGAGGAAGCAACAGACCAATTATCTTCTTCATCACGATTCTTCTTATAATCAGATTGCAAGAACTTCCTTGTTACCAGAGGTGAGTTTGGCTGAAAGAAATTGCAAAATTTTAATTTACAGAGCCATATCCAAACCCACAACTGTATGAAAATGATAGTTTCAAACAAAAGCCATAACTATTTCTAGTCTCCAGCTGCCCTTCAAACCAGACAAACTGCTCATTCTGCAATCATATATACCTTTGGAATTTAAAAATAAAAATAAACTAAAAAAGAGAGAGAAATTTGAGGAGCCATTCTACACAAAATCAGAATGAAATGGTTCGCAGTTTCATTGAGGCATATTTGAAAAGTACAGCTATGTTCGCAAAGAAAGAGAGTAGTTAAGGGTTGCACTAGGTTTGACTCAGTTGGGCTAAAACATAGGAGGTCAAAAACATATATGCCAAAACCAAAGCAAACCATTCATTAGTTGGATTTGTCTCAACCCTAACCCAATCCATTTATTCTGGGTCAACCTAACTGAATATGTCAAGTCATCAAAACATTTTATTAGAAAATTTTACAGAAGTAACTAAAGAACCCCCCCCCCCTGCGGAAAATGGCTCAGCAAGAAAATATATATATATATAAAGTCAAATTTTCCGTAAAAAACAATGTTACGGAAAAGAATCAAACTTAAAAACCGATAACCAGCGTCAAATTATTACTAAAGCTTCCTTTAAAAATAATTTGAAATTTCCCTTTCCGAAACTCTTACTGCTTTACAGGAAGTACCCTCTAGTTTGATTTTATAGCATATTTACCTGTCAGGTCAGATTCACAAATCTGATTACCACTCATTTATAAATGGTACTAAGTTTTTTCAATCCTAACCCAACCCCAAAACATATTGGGTCAGGATCAGGTCGAATCAAGGGACTTCGTTCTTGTTTAGTTCATTCAATCAGAAATTGCCACCCTAACTCGTAGAATAGGGAGTAAGAGAATGATATTGTGACACGACACTATTCAGAAAGTAAATTACCTCTGAACTCTTTGTAGTGTTGGGGGACTGCAAACTGATAGCACTTGGCGAACAGTTCACGCCAGCAGTGGCAGTTTCAGCCCCAAGAGGACGAGTTACACATGAAGCACGCTTTTCAGTTGCCAGAGTAAATGGCTGCGGAACAGTGCAATTTGTTCGCACGTTGCCAACAGAATCAGATTTTGTTGCAGGAGGGCTTATCTTCTTATTGTCACTTGATATCTGAGCTCCAGGTTTTGTGGTTTTCCCCTCATGCAGGGTACCATTAGAGTTTGTGCTTTTAACACCTAGCACATCTTGCTTCTCATGACATTTTTCATCAAGTGAGTGTTCTGTAGTACATTCCTTTTCCTCATAGTCTGTTGCTTCGATGCTTTCTTCTGCAATTCTGGGAGAAACATGAACTGTATCATGGGAAATACCATTTGAATTCACTTTGACAGAATTGGGCTTCTTGTCCATGTGTATTTCTGTAAATTCTCTCCCCATCACACTGCATGAAACAATAAAAGGCTTAAGCATCACAATGCTTTGGGAAAGTGACCATGTTAGTGTCAAGAAGGCAAATGGGCTCCACTTATATGTGAAGAAAAACAAACCGGACAAAAGAAATGATTCTATTTTCCTTCCATGTCCAACACCCCTCTAGTTCTTCACTTCTATCAAAAAATTTTGGACATTGTCACTCAGTTAACAAATCAAAACTGCCTAAGGTGTTAAATTTAACAAGACAACCCAAGCATTTAAGGCCATCCCCACTCAGTCACAAAGCCAAGTATACCTCTCTTTATCTTCACAACAAAGAACAAATAAATGATTTCCTTCTAGATCTTTTTCCCCTAAGAAACCAAAACTAGTTTCTTAAAAACAAAACAAAATAAAATAAAAAGTGAAATTACCTTTGCTATAAAGAATATGAGTCTACAGTCCTAATGCAAAACCCATATTGTCAAATAGATTTGAAAATCATTCTGCAGTAGGGTTTTCCCTCATAAAATTAGGATTTTCCATCTGAGCAGGGACAAATTGAGCTCCCATATAAACATAATTTGTGATCTTATTCAATTCTGCGTCTGTATATTATTAAAGTTCTCCATCATCCACCACATGTACATAAAAGTTGTGTAAATCTTAAGTTTTTAAGGAATTCTCTTTCCCTCCTTTTTTTTCCCACTGTTTTCTCGTTGCCTTTGACCACACCAATACTGCTTTCTAAACGAAATACAGAAGAGGAATCATCTAAACTTCCCATGAAATTTGAAAAAAAGAAACAAAAAAGAAAAAGTAAGAGAGAAAGAATCCAAGAAGAGACATCAAACACCTACACATCAAACACCCCCCCCCCCCCAAAAAAAAAAAAAAAAAGGGGGGGGGGGGGAACCAACAAATACAAGCAAAACCCAAAACGAAGAAACGCAAATAGAGGCTATAGCTCAAAACAAAGCACACATCCCTTATTCCTAAACCCATATTCACATCACAAAGTAAGGAAAAATTCCAAAAATTAAACACCCACAAAGCCATAAGAGATGAGCAGGGAAATAGAGAGATTAAAAAATATTCATATCAGAAGTTGCAAAAATTCCCCAATTCCAAGGCCACATTCACATAACACTACATGAGATATGCAGAAATCAGAAACCGAACAGAAAGAGGCAGTGAGAAAGTAAAATATCTAGAGAGAAAAACAACACCCAAAAAAAAATCTGGAATTGAAAGAACCCCCTCATTTCCAAATTAACATTCACGCGACAAAAACCAAAAAAACAAAAACAAAAAACAAAATAAACACCAACTAAGATATATGTATGTGAGCGCTTGTATATTATATATACATATATATGTATATAAATATAAACAAGAAAGAGAGAGAGTAGAGCAAGAAACAACACCACAAAACCACATCAAAAAGATCGATTTACACCACTACAGATCGAACCACACAATGCATACATTAAGATCAAGAACAAACAGACAGACCCTACAATGGCAAGAAATGTTAAAGAGATTTCTCACCGTTCCACTCCGATCTGACAAGATCTCGACCCCCCCTTCTCCCTCTCTCTCTCTCCCTCCCTCTTCAGCTCTCTCTCTCTAAAAAACCAACAACATCGAATGTATCTGTGTGGTTTTTTTTTTTTTTTTTTGCTTTTTTCTACGGATTTGGCTTTTTGTCTAGCGAGTCAAAAACTGCTTTATATGTGCGTGCCGTTGGTTACTTGGTTACATATAGAGCAGTATTTGTTTTTACGGTTTTGACGGCGTTAGTTAACGGCGGAAATTCGAAAAAACGAAAACCTATTTAATAGGGGGCGGATGGCGGTCATGCGTGGGCGCCGCACGCTTTTGCTGTCCCAACGTGTGTCCCACTGCAATGTACAATCAGCTTGCGTACCCAAATTCTCCATGAACAAAAAAAAATTATACAAGATAATTCAACTAGCTCATAATTTTCTTTATAACATGGTAGGATAATCCCAACTACCACCTTCAATACTTTAATTCTTTTTTTTCTTAGGAAGTATTCAAATCTTTAATTCAATTAATCTTGATAAATGAATATTAATTAATGCTCATAAAATTGAAGTGATAGTTTTATAAACTCATGACTACCACACCTGCAATAATAATTAATTAATATAAGAGAATGAAAGTGTAATTGGTGCATATACATACGCATATATATATATATATATATATATAAAAGATACAGCTTACGAATGTTGGATAAAGTGGTTTTAATATGGTCAAGTATAGAGCATATTTTAAAAATCTGACCGTTGGATTAAATGATCTTCTTATCAATTTCATGTTTACCAAAAATTATAGTGATTCAATATCACAATCTTTCACAGTGATATATGTTGAAAACTGATGGTAGACCACTGTGATTTTGGACGAATATAAAGTTAATAAATAATTTATCTAATCCAATAATCATATTTTCAAAATATACTTTATATTTGGACCTATTACTCATAAGATGCGACTTTTAATAAAATTGTATATGTATTTATGAAGTAGACCGACCTTTACAGTGGTGGTGGGACATGGGGCGATGGGGCGGGGACAGAAAATCTGGGAATGGAGGTGGGTCGTGACTCGTGCGTTTTTCCGCCAAAGTCATTTGAGTTTCGAATCTTTGGTGAAGATTTTTGTTCGTGTTCAGACAGACCTACCTCTACCTCTTCTTCTTTAATGGCTATTTGTCGGAGATTCTTTCAAAGGCTCTATTTCTTCAAATATCACCATATTGCCCTTCCTCCCAGTGGCGGAACTAGAACATACGGAGGGGGGCCATGGCACCTTGACTATTCAATTTTTAATTGAAATGTTAAGAGTTATATGTTTTTGGGGTTGGACAGGGGCATAGCCGCCAACTTTCACTCATTTAGTGCATATTATATATATATTTTTTTTATATAGAAATGCTATTATTAGGTCGACTTGATTCAAGTTGCATATCACTTGTTTTAGAGGTACTTGCAGATCATATTTTGAAAAATTGATTGTTAAATTAGATATTTCTTTTATATTTGTTATGTCTGTCAAAAGTCACAGTGATCCAACGATCAATTTAAAAAAAAATCATTTTGAAAAACTGTGACTTTTTTGTTCTTCAAAATATCATCATTTTTTCACAAACAGTTTTTCAGAAACCGGTTGGATCACTGTGATTTTTGGTAGACATGATAAATATAATCCAAAAGTCAGTTTTTTAAAATAATATTTGCAAGTATCTCTAAAGCAAGATGCAACTTGCATCAAGTCAACCTGATAATAGCATTCATGTCCTTTGGTGTGTGTGTCTATATATATATATATATATATATATAATATTTTATAAAATAAATACCAACTGACTGGCGCCTTGAGTAATTTGAATATATTTTATTATATAATAATATACGAAAGGTTAGGCATGTTGAAAATCCTATTTGTGATTGATTGTTGTAGTATGGTTATAGAAGATTGGGGGTAAGCCAATTGAAACCTATGGTTTGATTTTGTATTTGATCTTTATTCACAATTTTTTTTTGAATTTCATGTTTCTTAAGTATCTGTATATGTATGTAATTTGTTATGTGTATTCTATGT
>JAESVK010000867.1:6683-29714 GCA_017140935.1 Hamamelis virginiana | reverse complement strand
ACATTTGGAATGTTTAGACTTGGAAAATGGAAACTTAAAATAAAATTGAAAACAACGGATTTGAGCATATTATAAGACTTTAATTAAATTTTAGGTTTTGGGAATGGATTTAGGTTTCTTAATTTTATTTACATATTTTACATATACACACGTACATACATCAAAATAGCACCGAGATGTATAGGGGTACATATGAGCCAAAATTTTAAATCAATGAACTATTTGAAAATTCTGAAAATTAGATCAAGCTTTTACAATTCCTTAATATTATTTTTTTTTTAAGTGAACCTGCAAATGGAAGCATTATCGTTGTGGGAAGGGCTGCCATGGGCTCTTGAGATGGGTTTTATGCATTTGCAGGTTGAATTGGATGCCAAAGCCGTCATCGATTCTTTGAAGGGACAAGGTCTAATGCATCAAGATCTTGCTAATAGACAAACGAATTTGAAAATCTCGAAAACCTTATAGTATAAAATTGGACCTCATGCTATAAAGTTCTGAACTCGATGAGTTTTAGATAAACTTTTTCAAAAAAATAATAATAATCAAAATCACTGTTTCCTTGTTTGGTTCAAGTTAAAAGAGTCCCGCATTCAATGGCGATTTTTTGCCATCAAGTGAGCCTTAAAATCCTCTACCTAAGGTTTGAAAAATCTCATGACTAAGCATGTGATCAAGTGAAGTAAAGCAAATTGCAGTCACGAATAAGTCACGTGACTGTCGCAGATAATTACTGCAAAAGACTTTTGATAGGTCCAACCACATGGAAGTGGAAACAATGGTGATGAAGTAAGGTAGGTAAGAAGGGACGTGAAGGAGACAGCCAGAGCCACAGAATTGCTTTGTGGCATAGAGTTCATGTTTACCATTTTAGTTTTCTTCCCAAAAACTAAAGTATAGAAATTGCTTTTTTGTTTCCATTACTTAAAAGTCAAGTTTATTACTTTATTGGTTTATTTTTTCTTCAAATTCTCCAACATCATGGCAGGTCACTTTTTCCCCACTTTTAATTTTGAAATGTGTGGTCAGTCCATAAATGAATTTTGAATTGTAAGGATCCTTGGCACTAAGGGTTTGTTTGGAAAACCCTTATTAAACTTGGTTCACAAATGATAAAGTTGACCAATGTGTGGGGTCATAAAAAGGGGGAAGGTTGCATGCATGTAGGTCAATGGCCTATTAATCCAGTAACATGAATTTTTACTTTTAGGATAGATTTTGAATTCGAATATATAAAAGTACATCGATATCCATTTATCATTATTAAGATGGACTTGAGATAGAGATAAGTTGCCATCGTTTGTTAAAAAAATAAAAATAAAAATAAAAATCCATCCTTTGATTTTCATTCGATGGAGGTACTCTAATGGCATAAAAAAAGAATTAAGGGCTTGTTTGAAAATTTTGAAAACTGGGTCTGGCCAGTTTTGATCTCTTTCTGTTATATGATTTTTATGCCTTATTTTTTGAACAGTATTGAACTAATTTATAGAAAAAAGACACTTACCAAACAATACTAAATTTTTCGGACAAACTTATCCTCAACTGGCCAAATTTTTAAGTTTGCCAAACAGCCCCTAAAATCCACAATCTATCACGTTCCATCCACTGTAATATTGTACAAAATATTGACAAGATTGAATGAGTTCTTGTAGCAAACAACTTACAATATATTTTATTGTACAATATTAAGACCATGTCTAAATTTCATGCAGGAGCAATTTATTTTATTTTATTTTTTTTATAGTAATTTCAGCCATTATGTTTGGGTATTTTTGTTTTTTCCTTCCACAATGCCAATATATGTATCAAAATTTTAAAACTATGGTCAAACTTTTTGGTCAAGGCTCATAAGCTTTTCAGTAGGTCACAGAATCCAAGTGGTTTCTGTCTAAAATTCCAAGGGACAATCTTCTCTGATCAGTCTATCGGTCTACTGGAAAAGAAAAAGAAAAGAAAGCCTTGCGTCCCCTTTGCAGATATATATTTTCCATTGTCAATTCAATATAATTTTTTTTTTTATTTAATTTTTTGCCAAAGCTAATCCAATAACTATAGAGTAAAGATCTTCAGTCCCATTTTTATTGAGTCTGGATTCTCTGTTTGGACTTTGATAAACTTCAGTGATGTGTCATAATATGGATGCTCTGCTTTTAACTTGGGTGATGTGCTGATGATTCAGTAACTATAGAATAAAGATCTTCTGTCCCATTTTTATTGAATCTGAATACAAGTGGGATGAAAGATCTCCCCTCATAACTGTAACTGTATATTGTATAGAAAGAAGTTATAATGAGGACACATTTATGTGTGCATTGATGAACCCTCCCTAAGTTCTTATCTTTATTCAACATACAAACATTCAAAGATTTTATCTTTTTAATTCTAAACTAAGATATAATGGGATTAATGTGTAGGCAATTTGAAAAACCGACCGTTATATTGAATATTCTTGTTATGTATGACAGACATGTCAAAAAATTACAGTGATCTGATGGTTGATTTTTGAAATAGAGACTCTATTTCATATTCACAGTCTGTATCTCATAAATCGACTGTCCAATTACTAATTGTCCATAACATTTGTACTTGGGATATAATGGGATTAATGTGTACACAGTTAGGACTTAATAGGTTGCACTTAAGTCTTGGCTACCCATATCTATCCATTGATGCTTATATTAATTAAGATCTTGTCCTTATTTAATGTAACGACTAATGAGCCCTAATTAAATCCCTTTTCACATTTGTGCTTTGAGAAATTTTAAAACAAGAGACATGGCAATTGTCTAGAAGTTAGGCAAGTAGTCAATGGTTAGTTGGAAAATTGATTCTAATTAACAGTTTAATGGGTAGCTGGGCTCCAATATTTCCAAACAAACTTATAAATTTGTTTTTTAAAAATAAAAAAATTATATAAATGTTTTGAATATTCCCCCACTTTTGGAGGCTCGAAAAAGTCAAAAAGATTCAACCGTTGCTTTGGAATTTAGATAGTTTTTTTATATTTTATGTCTTTTGCATTCTTTTCTTTGATCTCCTGTCAACACCCAAATCACGACCAAAACCTACCATTGATGGGTTCTCTCCCATGAATTAATGCTTTGATATATATATATTCGACAAATTTAATGAATTTTATAATTATTTTAATAAAAATAATTTAAATTTTATTTTATTTTTAATTTAAATTCAAATTGAAAATATACAAACTCCGAAATGAAAAATTCATAGTTTAATTCCTCCCATGAAACTGGTCAATTATTAATTTTTTTTTTATTAATATGACTTTTGATTCAGTAATTCATGTCTCTTCCATTATGAAATGATGTTCTACTGATATAAAACAATTGAAGTGGGCGACGATTATCCTTTATCCGGCTGAATATCTTAACATTTTTATACAAACATGGCAAATTATGAGTGGATATTAAACTTGAAAAAAAAGTTCTCTCTCTAGATAATGGGTGGTCCCTCCTCCTCAAAGACAGGGGGACCTCAAGGTCACCTCGCAAATCATAATCTCACTAGTTTTTCCAAGGCGGGAACTATTGACATGACCAATTTGTGGGGTTGGACGTGAAAGGAGAGCAATTGGTGGTGCTCGTGCCCAACAAATGTAGGGCCCTCTCTCCCTCACACTCTCTTTCATATATATATATATATTTCTAAGCCAGCTATGAGTATATTTGGATTCAACCTAGTAAGAAATTGTATGCTTAATTAGGTTAATGCAAAATGTTGAAGATGGGACATGAGGTACGGATATAGTACTCTGTCTACTTGCTAAAGATTAATCTATTATCTATTACTATCATAGGTGGAGAAGGAATCTTTTGTATGTTTACATTTCTTTACCAAAATTATTTGCTATAAAAATAATATTTCTATTACCTAAAAGCTCCTATATATTTTATTTAGAGTTGTCTGGTAAGTGCATTTTTTCTATATCAGTTTAATCCTGTCCAAAAATTAAGACATAAATATAGGTTTTTTTTTTTTTTTTTCAAATCAACTGTAAACTAGTTTACATAAAAGTCATATAATGGAAAAATATCAGAACTGGCCAGATCCAATTTTCAAAGTTTCCAAACAAGTCCTAATAATCATAAAAAATAAATGACCTAGATATAATTAAAATAGACATATCTATTAAAATATAATTAATAAATTTCAATTATTTGATTCAAATTGAAGGTACCAAAAGGATAAAAGTAATTTTTGAAAAAAATTTGGTGACAATGAGAAAAGGGCATATTACCAAGTAGTTAAAGGAGGATATGACTTTGGTTTGAACTAAAAGGTGAAAAAGGTATCATGTAGCCAATTTAGTGGAACTAATTAAAGCTTGGTTATTTTTTCAGTTGACCATAAAATTTGCTAATAATCACACTAAGGGCATGTTCTCATGCCCTAATTAAGTAGTCATCTCTTTGCATTTAAAAAAAAAATGAAAAAAATGAATAAAAAGAAGGCATAATTGCAAGAAACTATTTAACCTTATTGTTTTATTAATTAATAATTTTTTTTTCTCTCATAATTATTAGTGATCAGTAGAGAATATAGTGCATTCATGACTTCAACCTATCATGAAATCTTAACCCTTAACCTAAGAAAGCTTTTCACAACAAGCATGAATTCATTGACTTGTAAAATACCACATGTACAAGGCACCATGGAGCCCATTAATTGTGTATGTTCAATATTTCATTTACTTTTCTAGTGGTGTCTTGACTTTAATATTTTTAAAAGAATTTATTTGGAAATTTTAAAATTTTGATTTAGAGGGGTATCCTAACTTTTAGTCAGACGAGTCCCTTATTGTCCCCCATCCTAGACACCCCCACTACACCAGGACACCAGGACACCAGGACGGACTACATAGAAATTGGGAATCGAAACTGAGACCTCCACTTTACGAGACATGATTTTCAGTCAATTAACCCAACAAATGGATGTTAAAATTTGATTAGGTTAGGTTTACCGTTTTACTGTTAACTATTTTTTTAAAAAAAATCAGCTTAAAATTATTTTAAAAAAAAAAAAAAAAACTTGTATTTATGGCTTATTTTAAATTTTTTATCAGATTAAACAGATTTACAGAAAAAATAAACTTATCCAGCACTATTGAAATCAAAATTGGCTGGCGAGACCAAAATACTTTTTTGCGTAAAGGAAAAAAAAGAGTAATAAAAACTGAAAAAGTAGGTGGGATCGGAGGAGAGCAGAACATTAGCAAATTTGTAGCAAATGACTTGATAAAAGTAAAAATTCAAAATCTCATTTGTGATTAGTCATGGAAAACATGCAGTACAATAAACTTGTGTCGGGCCTAATTTATCCACAAGTACGACTCAGATTCAACGATACATTATCGATCGTTTCACCGTGCAAAGAAGATTGAGCTAGACAGCTAATTAAGGTCTGTATCATGAATTGTCAAAATCCGACGGTAATTACTATATTTTTTATTTTTTTATTTTTTTTATTTTAGCAGTAAGGGTATCCTGGACCATCTTGAGCGTACCAGACTAAGACCCCTCTTTGGTCTGGTCAAAGGGGAGCTATCCACACCAGGACTCGAAAATTCATAAGAATAAATTCTCACGACCTAATCTCAAAGAGTTGTCAAGATTCGAATTCAAGACTTTCGAGTTAACGGCTAGCCTCAAATACGACTTGGACAATTTCGAGATTATGGTAATTACTAATTAGCAACCAAATTCATGAAAAATTTAATGTAGTGACGTATTATCATTCTTGGGTCTTATCCATTTTTATCATGATATATTGATATGAGAAGCCAACAAAATTGTAAGAAATTGTGTGTGACTACGCTTAATTAATGCAAAATGTTGGAGTAACAGGCATGCATCGCACGTGTGATATTTAGTGGCAAGAACAGTCCAATAACTTAAACGTATTTTGGGTCAAAGAAAGTTGCTGATGGGACCAATTCAAATTGTCTAATCGTAATCAACGATTGAGATTGAGATTGGGATTGAACTATACACGATAAAACTTCATCAATCAACTAACTAATTGTTTGAGATCATGGTATGATGAAGATCAAGATCAGCCAAAATCCGACTGTAAGCAATGAAATTTATGAAAGTTTAATATATATATAGATGGAGAAAGAGTTTGAATATATATATATATATATATATATATATATATATATATATATATATAAATATATATATATATGGTATATCAAAACAGCCTATAATTTAACTGTCACAGACTGTTTCCTCACTTTAATAAAATGAGATATATTTTATTAGATCATTATAGTTAGCTCATTGAATGATAATGTTATTTCATGGGGCAATATTTGCTTTGTTGATTATGAAGACTGCAATATGTGCAAGATATTTATGTGTGTGTATATATATACACATTATTGCATTATAATTCAGTCTTTTTATAGAAAAAATTAGATAATTAAGTGTGTCTCTCTCACAAAAATGACTAGAGGATCACTTCACACCATGCATATATATATATATGTGGCATGCACATTGTTATTTGATGCATGCATGCATAATTGAGGCAACAAATTGAAACTAGACTTAATTAATGGTCATAAGCCTACCAAATAATGTGAAATTTTCCTAACTAATTAATTCCAATGATGTATTGTTTTTATCACACTCAAAATCATTTTTTAATAATATTCTTCATTTAAAAAAAATAATAATTTTGGAATGGTCCAAATCCAATGAATTCCACTAGAAAAAAATTAAAGTTTAAGCTAATTTCTCTTTCTTAGATCCTGAATGGCGGTGGAATTTGGACCGATCAATTTCAATCTGATTACTGGAATCTAATGATTGAGACTCCACAGGCATTTGGGCATGGTGACTCACACATTCAGTCTTCTTGTTTTGTTTAACTCAAGAATATGATACAATTTATTTGAGGCTTTCTCTGTAATTGATCAACCCAATCTCAATAACCACCACCATTCTTCACTACGTGAAGAACAATGAATTATTAAGCTAGATAAAGGCTTGCTTGCCCGGCCCAGCCTAAAGTTCACATTATTTGGGTGGGCTTTTGCTTCTATTGCTTTTGAAAAAAGTAAGATCTTATGGATGTCACGTTTGCCTAAAATCATTGTGATCTGATGTAGGGATCTCAAAATAAAAAACGGTGAAAAATTATAACAGCTAAAAATCGTGAAAGTTTTTTTCAGTGACATATCTAATAAACCAACCGGTTGATCATTGTGATTTTTGTCATGCATGACAAACATATGTATAATATCTAATCCAACGATCAGCTTTTCAAAATATGGATTCCACAATCACCTATGAGTTTCATGCTGACTTTCGCGAAAGTCAACATGTACTGATAGGCTCATATATATATAACATTTAGGTGCTTTTCTAAGAAGTATGATGCCAACTGCTTAAAAAAAAGCACAAGCACGTTCAAGTGCTTATACTTTAGTTTCCAAACAGGCCCTAAGTAGGTTTAGATGGGCCCAAGTTGTCCAAACCTACCTCGAGCCCAAGGTGAAACTCGAATAAAAATGACAAGGCCCTCAAAACCAAATAAGAGCGGCATCTGGACCAATGGTTGGTTGAACTGAGCAATGGGTTCGTGACCGATATAGCTCAGGGGCAGCAAGGACAGTATCTCAAGGGCGGCAAGGACCGTATCAGGGTGCACATTCGGAAGCTCACGAAAAGGTTCAACCGCCGCTCCGCGAACCAGCGCAACCAGCAACTAGTGGGGATGCTGCTGGCTGTGGTGAGCTACTTGGGAGTTGGGAGAATTGAGGGACTCAATGATTTTCATGTTCTCAGTTAGAGATATGTACTATGCAATGAGTTTAAACTGATTCCGGGCCTGAACCCACACTCTGTGAACTAGATTTTAGTTGGGCTAATTTTTCAGGTGGCCCAAATTAATTGAAGATCCTTGAATTCAAAATTCGATATCAGGTTTTCATGCTAATCAATTAATATATAATAACTAAATTATTGCCCCAAGAAAATGAAAACAACAAACATCAAACAAGATAGCTATCAGACCATAATGGTCACAATTGTTTTTGAGGAGAAGTGGAGAACAGATATGGACCTTTATATCTAATTCAACTGTCAATTTTTTAAAATATATATTTCCCATAGACTAAAAATTCAAGTCTTTATGTACGCATGATGCCCATAAATAATTGTGGGATCTATATTTTAAAAAACTGACTGTTGGATTAAATACTATACTTATGAATGTCTTGCATGCAAAAACTTACGGTGATCTAATGTCATAATTTCAAAAATATAAATATGAAAAATTGTAACCGCTAAAAATTATCACAATTTTTCTCAGTGACATTTTCGAGAAACTGACCGTTATCCAATATTATATATTATACTTATGCATGTCATGTCTACCAAAAATCACAGTAATTCAACGGTTAGTTTCTTGAAAATATCACTGAGAAAAACTGTGACAGTTTTCAGTAGTCACAGTTTTTCACATCTAAATTTTGAAAATTTGACAGTGGATCACCATGATTTTTGGCATACATAGCATTCATAAGTACAATATTTAATCCAACAGTCAATTTTTGAAATTATGCATCCCATTATTATCTATGGCCTTCATGCTTACATAAGATATATAAGCATATACTGACTTGATTAGGACTCATTAGAATATAAAAGAATTGGGACATATAAGGTTAGGCCCCATTTGGATAAGTTTTGTCTAAAGTTACTTTTGGATAAGTCTGTACGTATCTCTTTTTATAGTAATATCTATCAATCTCTCCACATACTAAAATTTTTATATTAAAAATGATTGTAGCAAATGTAGGTTACTTTATCACCTCTCAAGCTCTCAACATAAAATTAATCTGAACAAAGCCTTGGGGTTCGTTTGCATTAACTCTTCCTATAATCACTTTTGGAGCTTAAAATTTGGCTTGATCTAAGAGGAGGGATGATAATCACTATTAAACAACTTGATGGATGGTAGGATACATGGCAAAATTTTCATACCAATAGTGATTGTGGCAAATCTAGGAGTCCCAACTTTTATTACAATCACTTTTAATATGAAAATTTTGATTTTTGAAAATATGATTTGAATATGATTTTAAAGAAATATGTGAAAAAATAGTTATCCAAAAGTGATTCTAACAAAAAGTAAGACAAACTGGCCCTTACTCTAACCCTCAAAAAAATAAAAGTGCTTGACAGTCTTGTAAATATTGTAGAACAATGTGATTGGTTTTGAGGTGTGCCAAATAGGTATTCCCCACGATAATACGATGGGAGCACCCCCATCTGATTAGCACTCAACAAACAAGATTTTGGGGCAGATCCGTCATTTCACGTGAAACAACTTAACTGTCCTATGGTTGATGCCATCGCCCTTTAACTAAACAACCCCGTCTTCCGCTATTCGAACCCTAACTGCCACTAAACTCAAGTCCAATCAAATCTCAACACGTGTTGTCTTACCATTGGTCATTTCACCTTCACTAACGGCCTACATAAACCACCCTTAATAACGGTCTCTGCTACTTTTCCGAGCAAACCTTCTCCATTCCCTTTCTTGCAGAGTTCCCCATTTTCCCGTTTTAGTGAGAGAGAGAGAGAGATAGTAGAGAGAGAATGGCAATGGAGACAGTTGCAGTTCCAGGAACCACTACAGAAATGCTGAAGAAGAACAGAATTCAGGTCTCCAACACCAAGAAACCTCTCTTCTTCTACGTCAATCTCGCCAAGGTAATATATATAAATTTACATGTATGTATGTATAAGTAGTGATTGCTTGTTTGGTTGCTGAGAAAATGTATAATTCGTTGTAAGCTTTGGTAGTGTCAGATTTTTTCTTGATAATGGTTTTAATAGATCCGTGGTTATAGTTCTATTGAATTCCTTCTTGATCTGAGAAAATGTAGGAAAAGAAAACAAATAAAAAACTTTACTTGACTGAGAAAATGTAGGGAAAAGAAAAGACCAGATGAACGGGGAACATAAGAGAGTGAAGTGATACAAATAGAAGTAAGAGGCCAAACGAATTTTGAATAAATATTATATAAATAGTTTTTTCTTTTTCTTTATCAGAATTGTTGTTTGATCCCCTCTTTGAATAGCTTTGAATAGATCCGTGATTATAGATCTAGTGATGGAATGCTTCTTGATTCGTGATATTGCAGATGAAATGAGTGTGAAATGTTTCTTAGATTTTGGTTTCTCCTTAATTCTTTTAGCTGCATATTTCTTAAATCAGTTTTTCGTTCTGTGTTTGATGTTTCTTTTTGTGATGCAGAGGTACATACAGCTGCACAATGAGGTTGAGCTTTCTGCCTTGGGCATGGGTACTTTTCCTTTAAACTAATTCTTTCAATTGCCTTTTTCTTGTCACTTATTTATATCATTTTTCTGAGTTGAAATCGCACAATCTAGTTTCTAATGTTATTTGAACAAAAAACCTTAGACCTATGCTGCATCTCTATTGTATGTGTGGGAATAAGCAATTGCTAGGCTGGAGATTTCATTTCACCACACATTTCTATAATGCCATAAGTGAAGTCATTTTTTGGACTTGAACTTTTGAATGGGCTCTTTTACTGGTAGAAAATAGCAAGTGCATAGTTGTTTTTATTAGTCCAGAAATCAAATTTCCATGGAAAACACGGGTTTCAACGGTTTTCACGTGTTGCATTATCTCTGTTGTTGTTTCAAAATGCTTGTGATTCCTTGCTCTGCATTGTTAAGTGATCAAATCTTTCTTAGTCGAATACCTTTCAACTGGTAGAGGCTCTAAATGTTTGCTATTCAAGCAAGTATTTTTTTTTTTTTGGTTACATTGGAGGGGATTCAATCCCTAAACCTTTCCCCATTACAGCCTTGCTAACTCTGCTAGCCCCCGTGGCTTCAAGCAAGCTTTGACTGTATGTCAACATAGTGCATTTACCAGTTTGGAGACATCTTGAGAGTTCAAATCTTGAGGGTTATGCAGATATATTTGGGCCGGTGAATTTTCCACCAATGATATGCCCAAAATTTCATGCCCAGAGAAATGACTATGAGGCAATGGGCTATTATGCAATACACTTGAAGATCTCAGCTCCAGTGGGGATAGAGCTTTGTAAGGACCAAAGAAAGAAAGGGAAGATCAAATTTTTGAGCCATAATTTAGACCTAATAAAAATATATTGTAAAGTACTAGTTGAATATGGTTGCCATAGGTTGTGTTCATCTTTGCAATAGCAATTTTTTTTTTTTTTTAAAGAAAAAGTAATGGTGTTGTGAAGAATAAATTACATGATCGCCTAGTGATTATTGACAGAATTCTCATGGCCAGAAAGAATTTTAAGGTTGTAAGTCTCCTGTAATCCTGGATAACAATGGATTTGTAGAACTAGGTGGCGAATGCTTTTTCATATAATTGTATTCATATGAATGGGATATTTGGTAATATTAATGAATTGTTTGGGAGCTATAAAGATGGAGGGATAGAAATGAAAATTTGGAATCTGACAGCTGTTATTTCAACCCAAATAGTTGTCAGAAATCCATATTGTCTTTTCATTACTCCCAGCTGCTCAACAATCCAAATTGAGCATAGGGGGAATTAATATTGAGAAATTTTAGTTTCAAGAATGGTAGTCTTTCCTGGTTAAGGTTATCTTTGGTTCATTTGGTTGGTTTGCCCCTTCCACTATGTTCTGATTCCATCTTCTTGCTCTTCCATTTTATTTGCATTTTGGGAGCCTTTGGTTATTATGATTATGGTAGCTAACATCTTTCAGATATTTCATTACAGCAATCACTACAGTTGTCACAATTGCTGAGATTTTGAAGAACAATGGACTGGCAATTGAAAAGAGTAAGAATTTTTCCTCTTAAGGCTAATTTTTGTCTTGGGTGCATGATGGAGATTGCTAACATAGTAGAAAATTCTTAAACCTATGGGAATGAAACAGGTGTTTTAACATCCACAGTTGGTATGAAAGATGAGAACAAAGGTCGACTTGTCCAGAAGGCCAAGGTGGGTTTGATTTCATTAGGGTATTGATCTTATTTACTATATATACAAATAAACAAGTTAATCAAAATAACAATTTGTTGTGAATCTTTTCTCTTATGGTTGTTTACCTCTTTTTCATTGGCTTGCAGATTGAGATTGTGCTGGGAAAGACAGAGAAATTTGACAGTTTGATGAATGCTCCCACTGCCGCACCCGAGGCTGCTGCCACTGCCGCACCCGAGGATGCTGCCACTGCCGAACCCGAGGATGCTGCCACTGCATCACCCGAGGCTGCTGCCACTGCATCACCCGAGGCTACTGCCAACGGCAAGGAATGACAACAAACAGTATTTCCATTTGATGTTCCATTGTTGTAGTTTAATATTCACATTCTTTCTTAGAATCTGCCCGAGTACAGATGAGGTAGGTAGGTATTTCTGTTAAAGCTGCTGGCCTGGTGCTAAGATGGAGAAGTTAAGAGTATAGAGGAAGAAGTTGAGATGATCTGGTGGTAACGGAACAGTTGCAGATGTATTCTTCTCTTTATTCTCTTTTCCATTATTGAAGAGTACAGAAAATCTGTCTCCCTTATTTTTTTCAGACTTACATTTGTTCAGGTTAGTGCACACAAATGATGATGACTGAGTGCTTAAATACAAAGAAACTGCTGATTTTTTCCCCATCAGATTAGCCTGCTGAATTTTTTAGAGCTTGACTTTTCTGTTCTGAATAACTTTTTAAATTCCAGGTAACTATGAAAAAAAGATATTGGTTGTAGTATACATGAATGCCAATTGTTCCAACTTTGCTTAGACTCTGTGGGTAGCTTTAGATTTCAATTATTTTCTTTCACATTCAGAAAGGGGAAATGCCAAAAGATTATTCAACTCACCAGTGACAGCTAGATTCACTGTGTGCTTATTTTGGTGTTCTCAATTTTAACATTTTGGGTAATAGTTGAAACCAAAATGAATTCAAACTTAATGAATTCTCAATCGAGGCCTTGCCTAACTTGTGTAGTTCCAACAACTGGGGGGAGCATCTCTCTCTCTCTCTCTCTGATATATATATATATATATATATATATATATATATATAACCAAAGTTAATTATGATCCTATATATAATTAAGTTGATCATTATGTGACTTGCAAGGGAACAGCAGAACAGAACCTCACCATAGGCAGGGACAAGGAGGATCAATAAAGCTTTAAATATTCATTTGGAATCTCCTTCCCCAAGCAATGTAGGACAATGTGCTTTTATATTATAAGTTTATAATTAACAAAGAAAGAAAGATTCAAATAGAGAAACAAGGAGGAAACTCAAGAGGCTATGAATGGGGGAGTTTCAGGTTTTGGGATACACATTGAATATACACTAAATTTACAACAAGGGTAGCTCATAGTGTGACCAAATATGCCTTTTGCCTCTTGGCTTAAAAGTTTGGTTGTCCCAAGAAATTGAATGGCTCCATTTCTAGTTGTATACAAAATTGAAGGTACAAATCTATTATTTAGAATGAGGGCATTCAAAAGAATTGGAGTCATCAACGTAAATTATGGATAGGATCAATTTTCAGAATTTATGATATGCCTCCATCTCATAAGTGAAATTTCATTCGTGATGATGGTTGGATTATCATGAATTGGGCTATTCATAATGATGATCACAATTTATACGTAAAATAAAATGAAATAATTCAATCCGACATCCAAACAAGCCTTAATGGTATGGGCTGAAGTGTCAACAACTCTTTCAAGAGTGAATGGCTTTAAACACTCGATTCTCACATAAGGAATTAAATATCAATATCGAAAGATATATTGATAGTCCTAAATCATAATGATGAATTAAACTATAATACATAATTTAGAATCAAAATATTACAAATTAAACATATATAAGACAAGTTTATGTTGTATTTGGTATAATAAAGTGTGCCGTGTGGGCCAAAATAAATCACAATTTCTACAAATTTTAATATTACATAACATTAAAAATTTAAAATATATATCATTTACAAAATAACAAATAAATAAATCAATAATCTTATATACAAAAGAATCTCCACCTTAGACCGATACTTACCAAAATATTGGTAAATATAAGAAAATATCAGTAAAGATATGCGAAACTAATATCGTATCGATACCCACAGATATACGGATATATCGGAGATATATCGAGCATATCGGGGATATTTTATTCCATGTTCCCACATTGCCCCATATTTATGGAGGATAAAAAGGTCAACACCTTTTATGATCAAATTAATAAATATTATCTTTTCAAAAAAAGTCAAATTCTCTAGGAGAAAATTAAAATCTTAAATCTAATTTCATTTTATTGATGCAACTAATACAGTTGGTGAGATTCAACCTAATTTAAAGGTTATATTTTCTATAGTTATTATTTTTTTTTTAGTACAACATTAGAATATAAACTACAATAATTTATATTCTGATGCTAGCAAGGAGTCCGAAACATATATAGAGTCTTGAAATGGAAACCAACTATCCCAAAACCCAAACCCTCCCACTAATTGGATTAGCTCCAGTTGAATTTGATGAAGTTATTATTTGTGGAAGGCATTCAATAAATATAATTTGAAAAATAATGGTAAAAGTATGTTTAGTTTTGATGCAACTAATTGTGAGGCAAATTGAAATTATCAAATGGTTGAGGCATGTTTTTACAACCATACTAATTGTGAGCTTGCAGCTTTGTTGAAAATTTCTTAAAAATACATTTTTCTAAAAAATGAGTACACCAAATATGAAATTTGTAAAGCATCAAAATGATGTTTTCTATATTTTTAAACTAAAAACATTGAAGAAAATATAGAAAACGAATAAAGTAAATCAAACTTATTTTTAAAATTTTGAAAATTGAAAATAAAAATCATTTTTAAAAGAATTTCATAAAAAAATAAGTGAGTAAATTCCATAAAACATTTATGTAGTTTATGTCAGATTTTATTTTAACACCATTTACTTTAAAATATTTCAAAACAGCACTTTAATTATTAATGTGTTATGCTATCAACCTTTCATGGGTTAGTAGAAAAATGTAATTTTTATTTTTTAAAATTTAGGGAATTTGGTTGGAAGTCCCATATAAGAAAACTTTAATGGCAAAAGTTCTGCTAAAAATTCTTTGTTGTGAAAAATCCTATTGTCACTTTGGACAAAAATACCCCTCTTTACTTCCTCGTTTCTCAATAATTGAGCTAGACATGACTCAACAGCACAGAGAGAGAAGCACGTTTCTCCATAACAAAGCTAGATATGACACAATAGTGGAGAGAAGCAAGAAATAAAGAGGATAGAGAGGAAAAAACAAATGAAAATCTCAATCAAATTGTGTACATATGTGTATATAGAGAGAATGAGAGAGAGAGAGAGAGAGAGAGGAAGACATGAAGCACCGCTTTGATGAGATACATGAGCTCCTTCCTTGAGATAGCATGCAACGCATTCCGACATGTTTTCTCTAATTGGAACACTGTAGCAACAATCGTCCTCTGTCTCTTTCTCTCTTCCTTTCTCCTCTTTCTCTTCGACGAACGCCACCTTCAATTGCATACCTTTGACGCTAGTCGGACTCGACCTTGGATCCGTTGCTGACTATAAAATCAGGTGAGATTTCATTGCTTCTCTCTCCATCTGCAGCAGTCTCTAATCCATCTAGCATTGCACCAACGCTAATGGTGATATTCGGTGCTGATTGACAGTGAAAAACATATATGCGACAGAGTGCTTGGTCTAGTGTCGTATCTTCTCTGATTTGTAGTATAATCATGCGGTGAGTGTGAGCACCATCAACGTAGGTCGTGCTTGAACTAGAGATCTGCCACACCATTGTTCTCTATCTCGCTTGATTCTCTTTCTCGATTGTCACCACTGGAGCTGCATATGAAGGGGGTAACATCGGATGATCGGAATCTCAATTCGCCACTAATCCACCTATCCATCGTGAGTTGCAAATACCACCATGAAGATTCTGCTTGAGAATGCAGTGATTGTAGAGATTGGAGCTCAAACACACCTTCCTCTAATTCTAGCTTCGGCGACGAGCAATATGAAATCTTTGATTTGAGATTTAAATTTCTTAGTCTCTGGGATCTTTAGTCAGCGACTGCTGATTCCAGGGTGATTTGTTCTTGGTTCTAATTTGCTTATCGTCGGAAATGAATCAAACATGCAAGAGTTGAAGAGCACCATTAATGACGTCGCCAATTTGCGACAATGTGCTTGGTTCGTTGCTGTTGTTTTTTTGATCTGCATTCCAATCGTACGGTGAGTGTAATCTTCTGTGATATTGCTGAGTGCTTGGTCTGCTGATGTTGTTGCTTTTCTTCTTCGCAGTAATCACTGTGAAAATAAAAGAGAGAGAGAGAAAGTGTAATCTGGTTGTTGTTGCAGCAATCACAGTAAAAATAAAGGAGAGAAAGAGGAGCAGAGAAATTGTAGTAGTAATTAAAAAAAATACACAGTGAATACAATGTATTGAGTGTTTTCACTGAGCTAAATGTTTTGACTATGTTAGGTGTTCTCACTGTGTTAGGCTTTTTCAACACAGTGAAAATACATTGAAAATCCAAAAATACCGTGAAAACCTAAAAAGAGCACAATGAAAAACCAAAAAAAAAAAACACTATGGGGTATTTTCACTGTGTTGGGGTGTTTTGAGTTTTTACTGTGTGGGTTGTTTCTGTCTTCGGGTATTTTCACTGTCTTGGAGGTGTTTTCATTGTATTTGGACTATTTTCACTGTATTTGAGTGTTTTCACTGTAAGGTATTTTCACTGTGCTCGGGTAGTGAAAAATATTTTTGAAAAATTAAAACTTTTCGCATGAAGCAAATCTTAAGTAGGACCTTACAAATGGAAGAAATTTTAGGAGGACTTTTGCCATTAAACTTTTCTAGAGTAGGACCTCTCACCAATTTTCCCTTAAAATTTTGAAGGCAAGTAACTTTATTTCAAAGTATTATTATGGAAAAGTTCATAATTCTACTTGTACACAAATACGATGGCGTATAACATGTATTTTTTTTTTTTAAATTCATAAAAAAAAAGGGCTAGTCGCCTATTTGAAAGTTCATAATTCTTCTAAAATATTTTAAAATTAAAAAATATATTAAAATAAAATCTAAAAATAAATTTTAAAGTATTATTTTTTATAATTCATTCAAAATAAAAATAGAAACAACATTTTACATCAATAATAAATTTTCTTTGGCTATTTGGCAAATCATTTTTTCCTAAAATCCGGCTGAAAGGTTAACCCGACCCGTAACTATTTCTACCGACTACGAGCCCTAGCTAGGGAGTGCAGGCAATCAGAAAATCACTCCTCCAAAAGGCGGCCGTGGCGCTTCAACTTCTCTCACTCCAGCTCCATCAAGCTCTGTTAAGCTCTGCTCCATCGAGCCCTCTTCAGGTATGTTGTAATTGTAAACTGTGTATATATATATATATATTTCGTATATTCAAACAGTGGATTTGGGAATTGGTAATACTTCAAAATCAGTTTCAAGCTTGATATGAGAATTGGAATTCAAATTCTACGGTATCTCTATTTATTAATTCGGAATCCCACGGATTTGGAATTCCAATCCAAATCTTGTGTATTTTAGCTCCTATACTGTTCGCTAGGGTTTGATTGATCGTTTTTGTGTTCGATACTGTAGTGTTAGCGATGGAGTTCTTTTGTTAGGGCTTCAGTTAGTTCATTGTGTACAGCTTAGGTGAGCGTGAGGAACGCATCGTTTGATAGCAGAGATGTGCTGTAGGCAAGAGAGGGAAAAAAAGAAGGAAAAGTTGTGCGAAAAGATACATACAAAATTGAAAATTCCTTCCATTTTTATATAGTAGTATGATACTATGATTTGGTTTTTTTGATTGTAATATCGATTTATCAAGTTGACGCAGTAATAATATGGTTGTTGTCCTTTATGTTATAAAGGGTTTATAGAATTACTCAGTATTTGAAGTTTGCGGGTAAGAACTTGGGGACTTTTGGGTGTTTTTTCTTTATGATTAAATTGAGAGTAGTATTATCTTTTCCTTTGTGATGAATGATGATCGGTTTTATTTTTATTACTATTCTGCTACCTTTTGTTTTTTGTTTTTGTTTTTTTTTTAATATATATAATAATACCTACCTTATTATTCTTTTCATTTTCTGTTTTTTCCCTCTTCTTGCATATTACTTTTTTATTCTTAGATGATTTTCTATTCATTTGCGGATGCGCGGATATGAGATTTAACTTATGTTTTTTTTAATTACCACTAAGGTAATTATGCCCTCATCAGTTCTACCTTGAAATTAAAAAAAATAAAAAAATAAAAATTATGCCCTGGTCAATTATGCTTAAGTAGATTCTGCTCAAATGTGTTGGAATGAGCTAATTTTAGTGCAGTATGACTTTGAGCTGTTAATGATGTTCTTATTTGTTTACTTTATCGAACTAAACTTGTATTAGCCAGTTGGACATGTGATATGTGTAAAAGAACGTATAGACATTGAGCATGTGTATGATGTTCTTAATTATTTTAACTATGTTAAAATTAATGCGCGAGTTAATAGGATTTTATTTGAAGACTTGCCACTGCTTATAATTTATTTAGAATTGATCTCAGTTTTCAAATTATATTTTCTGTGGGGTATTTTCATAAATAATACATTTTTAGTGGCATTTGAGGAAATGAAATTCTTTCCATGGTTTTGGAAAGGAGACTCTTTTGATGTTATGAAGTTGGGCCAAAATCATTTGAAATCCTATTGCATTTGCTGAACATGATAAAAGTTACTGTTGCTAAACATTTAATCTTAAAGTTTCAGAGTCATTAGTGTTACCACTTAGATAGTTGGTGAGTGTTGATTTGTCCAGTAGAATTTTGGCATGCCAAGGTCAGAAAAGCTGCCTTTGAAATTTAGGAAAATAATAGAAATATAAGAAAAATAGCTGAAATAAATGGTATTCTGTTAATTCTAAACTTAATAATAATTTTGTTAAATTCTATGGAAATGCCTTACAAAAAGGAGAGAGAGAGAGAGAGAGAGAGAGAGAGAGAGAGAGAGAGAGAGCAATTACGTGATTTGTTATTTGTAGGGTTTGCTGTTGTTGACTTGCTATTGCTGTTGTTGTTGTTGCTGGACTAGAAAGGAAGATCCCTTTTGTTTCTTTGCATTTTTGTCTTTATTTCTATTTTATTTTATTTATTTATTTTTTTGGAGAAGGGGGGTGGGAGGGGTTTAAGGATTGCTTTAAATTTATTATATCTTCGGGTGGTTCACTGTCAGGATATCGTGCTAGGGTTGTTATCAGAAAAGAAAGAATTGCATGGTCTGAGGCCATACCAATAGTATGACTTTGTGTATCGATCTCTATTATCTTTGTTGTTATTTGTATTATCATTGATAGGTTGCATTGGTTTATGTGGTTGTCCAGTGAAACTCTCATGGCTGAAGAAGAACAAAGTTTTGATGAACAAGACATGGATCAAGTACCTGAGAATTCACACCCTCAACAAAAACGAGGACGGGATGATGAGCTGGTGGCTGGAGGTGGTGAAAAGAGGTGGCCTGGATGGCCAGGAGAGAGTGTTTTCAGGATGTTGGTTCCTGCACAAAAGGTTGGCAGTATCATTGGACGCAAAGGAGAGTTTATTAAGAAAATAGTTGAGGAGACGAAAGCTCGCATTAAGATTCTTGATGGTCCTCCAGGAACAGCAGAAAGAGCTGTGAGTTTTTTTTCTTTTGTTTATTTTTTGGCAATTTTGCTGAACAGACTATTGGAGCAGAACTGATTAATCCTTGCTGTTTATTGGTTTGAGCCATGATGGTCTTTTTGTAGATTAATCAATTGCAATTTTAATAGATATTCACTCATTTTCACTATCTTTAGCTGCTAACCCTACACATTTCAAGCGTTTTATCGGTACATAAAATCAAATTTGGTACAGCCGTGAAAGCCCTACCAAGATCATTTTGAGAAAACTTATTTTATTTTTTTACTCCTCAGAATGCCAGGTTATGTTGGCTTTAGATGTTGGTTAATTGTTGGAACTTTAAATGTTTACTGTTTCTTGGTTTGACCTCCCTTTAAGCATGATGCTTATGCACATTTTTCACTGATAATCTTGCTGATATGGTCATACAGTGATGTAGTAATGACTTGAGTGCACGGAGATTTGTAAGTAGGCTTGTCAAATTTGACTTGAATTTTTTACATGTGAAGATCATGTTCAAATTATGAGAAGTGTTGTTATTAAGTGTCCCTACAAACAGTCAGATCTTTATTGGAAAGAGAACTTCAAAATAATATACTATGTGATATGAACTACTAGTGTTCATCACATGATTGAAGTTATGAGATCCAATAATTAGGTTATAATTCTTCGTTTCTATCCCCAAGCTATATGAAAGTTATTTAATCATTTCACTAACAAAATAATTGGTAAAAAAGTAAAATTTATGGATCATCAATAAATGTTTGTTAGATCAATAAACATGGAGATGTTCTTCATCCAAACCATGGGCATGTTTGAATGTTTTGATATACAATACCCACTCCATCTAGAAGGCCATTCATATTAAACAATTAGAATAGATCTGTAGTATATTTGTGCAATTTTATGGGATTCCAAGAGGGAGGAAAATTTCTTTGTGGCAAACACAAGTCATTCTTTATATGGTCATCGTTTGCCACCTTCTAGTTACTGGTGTTTCAGATGATCAGAAAAAGAATGCTGACTATAAATATGGCCTCAGAGAAATAGGAAAAAAATTGGATTGGTTTCAACTTACACGTTAAATATAAATTGACACGAGACAATGCTAATTCTAAAAAATGTGTAATAGAATGAACAGAAAGAAATCATCAATACAAGCAACAAGTAAAATATGAACATAGTTCCTTTTATTGCTATAACAGAAATGAATCTGTGCAGGTTCTGTTCGCAAATTTTAAGGCAACAAATCAATCATCAATATGATCCCAAATTTGAAGAATCAAAGATCCAGATTGCAGGGATCAGCATTGAGGATTACACGTGTTAAAAAAGTTGATCTGAATGATCTCAGATACATCTTGTACAAACATCCGTACCAAGAAGCTCTGCATTCTATCGGTAACTTCAAAACCCGGATGATTGATGTCTTGCCACACATTATAAAAACTGTAAGAGGAACATAATTAGTATAACCAGCACTCCATTTGCTGAAGGTCTGTTAATATTGAAGTGCTTCTTAAGTTTGTTATACCTATGCTCACAATAAGCTCAAAAACTATACTAAATTTGTTATACCTATGCTTACAAAAAGCACTGAAACTTAATTAATTAACTATACTAAATAAGTATCATACGTAAGCTTGTGTACGAGTGGTGATTTTTTCCTTGTAAGATTCTCATGAGTTAGGCATTGTGGTACTATAGCTCGTTAGAAGTATAATCGTACAAGCCAAAATTCAAAATGTAAAGCATATTAGGCGACTGCTTTGTTATGGATGGGATTTAAATGGAATGAGTATTCACACCATAAATTGAAACTTTCAGTATAAATTCTTGGAAAAACATTGGCATAAAGTTATAAAGACGAGAAACTATTTTTGATGAAACATAGATAAGCATATAATCAATGTTAAACTTAGGTAGCATTTGGCACTGCCTCGTATAAATGAAAGTCATTTTGAAGAAGTTATTCATAGAAAAAAATCATTTAGGAAAAAAATAGTGTTTGGTAAGTGCATATTTTGAAAGTCCATTTTGTATAAAAAAGTATGGTAAGTTCATTGAAAAGTCCTTTGCTTTTTAAAAGCTATCCGTAGTAGTTTCTTCTGGATGGACTTTTCAATGATCTGCTTTTCATAAAAGTCCATTTGAAATATTTCACCAAACACTTCTAAAAATTCTAAGTGGACTTTTGGCTCCAGGAAGCCCCATTTGGAGCCTTCCAAATGGGGGGCCAAACACTACCTTAGTATTTCTTGGAATAGATGAGTATTCCATTGTAGTCATCTTAATTTCACAAGATTAGTTGGAGAAGGTCAAGTTTTATGGATTTTTTGACATACAAATTAGAATGGGTAACTTTATGCTTTTTTTCATTCTGCTCCATTAGCCTTTTTTGTTGTAATAAAAAATATCTCTCTTGGATGTGGAGAACATATATATGTCGGAGGGAAAACTTTACAACCGATATCATAAACTATTTCTTAATTGAGATTATTAAAGATTTTTTTTTTTTCTTTTTGCTATTATTATTATTATTATATTTTGGTTTTTAGACTTTCAATCTAGGATTCTTAGTATAATGAATAAAGAAATCCCCTAATCTTTTGAGAGGATTTTCATGATTTAAAGGGGTACTGGTTATATATAATATCTTAAAAATGTCAGAAGTTTAAAAAAAAATTATGATACAAAATGTTCATTTAGCTTAAATATTGACTTTGCCAATATTCAATTAAATTGCATTAATCATGCTATATCATCAAATTTATTTAAGACCCCTTTTGCGATTGTGATTTGATCTAGTGGGATTTAGACATGTGATTTGATGCTTTCATATTTGATTTAGATGGTTGGATTTTAGGATTTGAATCTAATGGCTTAACAGCCGTGAATGTAACTGTGCTTCTTTAAATGTTAAATCAAAAAAGGCTCATTTTTCTCCATTCCTAATTTTTATTTCTATTTTGACTTGAATTTTTAATGGGATGAAAAAGAAAAGGTAGTTGTAGTAGTATTTGTGTAATCTCAAGAGGCAGGTTGTTGATTGTTAGTGGTGTTCCATATGACTGGTGCTTGCAGATAGTGTCCAAAGCAATGGTAGCATGGTACATGGTACTCAACCAAAAGCACTTGTAGTTTAAATACTCTTTAAACATTTGGACAGAATTTTGGGTTATCTCAATTAGAAAACAGAAGTTGGAAAGAACTTTGAGTGTTCACATTCTGACCTTTGGAATAATATATATATATATATATATATATATATATATATATATATATATATA
>JAESVK010000866.1:59450-85611 GCA_017140935.1 Hamamelis virginiana | reverse complement strand
CTGCCGCCATCTCTCCGGTAAGCCATTCTCCCCGTTTCTCTCTCTCTCTCTCACTCTCTCTCTCTCTCTCTCTCTATATATATATATATATAGAAATGTTCTTATGAGGGATACCTCATTTTAACTAGGAGTGTTCAAAAAACCAACCAAACCGGAAAACCAAACCAAACCGAAAGACTGGTTTGGCCTGGTTTTCTCGGTAATTTGGTTTAGGTTGGTTTGATTTTTTATTAATTTGGTTTGGTCCGATTTAGGCAATTTCCAAACCATTATAAACCAGACCAAACCGGTATAATATATATATATATATATATATATATATATAACCTTTAAAATTTAAATGATGTGTTTTGGATTTTTGGCGCACAGCTGAATAATTCTAACTATATAAACTTTTCATATATTTGATAATATTTTATACTTTTGTAAAATAAAGAAATACATAATATATTAATGGGTAATTTGGCCAGAGGTCCTACGAAAGGATAGTTTAATGCCAAAAGTCCACGGAAGATTTCTTTTTTGTCAAGAGTCCTTTTTACTATCTTAGGACAAAAATGCCCCTTAGTTGCCTTGAACAAGTGAACTGCCACACCATTGTTCTCTGTTTCACAATTCTCTTTCTCGATTATCACCATCGGAGCTGTAGGAAGGAAGTGACATCGGATGATCGCAGCTTCTTTCAAAATCTCTGCAAAACACGATTTTAATTCTGATGGAGTCAGAGGCAGAAACACGTGATCGCAGAGATTCCGTTCTCCACTAAAGAGAGCCTTGACAGCAACCTTCATCGCACTCAAACCAGTTTTTGATCCTCTGCTCCAGCGCCACTTTATCCATCTTGTGGAATTGCGAGGATCTCAACCGTTCGATTCCGAGTCTATAGAGTCCTTCATGGCCGCGCACGCATTACCACGGAGCAGTAAGTAATCTCTCTGACTCTCCTTCACTCTCTCTCTCTAAAATCTCAAGTGATTTATGGCTGCTCACCCCACAACGAACGCCACCATAGAAGACATCTTTGATTATTTGTAGTAGATATTTGTACCTCATATATTCCAGGATAAAGCCACAACACTGTTGACCAGAGTCTGGATTTCCTTGTAAAGCATGTTGTCAAAGTGAGTTCATAATTTCACTACCAGTCATAATCTCCAAGAGTTACCGGGGAAAAACATGTATAGAGAGAAGGTGAACATGCACAACATACGGAAAGCATGGCATTGGACAGAAGTGTCAAAAAATATTCATTGAGCGAAAGAGATGACAAAACTTGCAACAGAAGTGAGTTCATAATTTGTAAATGAGATTATGGATTCTTTAAGGTTGAAATTTAGGGCTATATGTGCAACCAACGTGAGGGGTGAAATTGGAGTAAAACTGCTAAAAATGGACATTAAAAATACAAGAATTGTTGTTGTTCAAGGTGTTTTTACTGTTTATGTGTTTATATATATAAACACAATGTGTTCAAGGAGTTTTTACTGTGTTTAAGGTAATTTTACTGTGTTCAATGTATTTTAATAATATTAAAAATGGACAGTAAAAATACTAAATGAACAAATAGCTGAGTTCCTCCACAGGCAATAAAAATAGCTTAGTTCCTCCAAGCCGTAAAAATACTAAATGGACAGTAAAAATACTAAAAATGGACAGTAAAAATGTAGTAAAATAACTAAAAATGGACAGTAAAAATGTTAAAAATTGACAGTAAAAAAACCAAAAAATAGACAATGAAAATACAGTAAAAATACTAAAAATAGAGAGTAAAAAAGCAATAAAAATACTACAAAAATACAAAAAATAGACAGTGAAAATGCAGTAAAAATGCTAATTATGGACAGTTAAAATGCAGTAAAAATACTAAAAATGGACAGTAAAAATACTAAAAATGAAGTAAAAATATATTCAGGGATAGTTCTGCCATTTTGAAAATTATTTTTAAAAGTGTCAAAAATGTTAAAAATGAACAGTAAAACTGCTAAAAATGGAGAGTAAAAATGCTAAAAATGACTGTAGATGGATAGTAAAAATACTAAAAATAGATAATAAAAATGATAAAAATACTATAAAAAAATGGATATTAAAAATACTAAAAATGCAAAAAATGGACAGTAAAAATGCTAAAAATACTAAAAATGGACAGTAAAAATACATTTACGGTAGTTCTGCCATTTTGAAAATTATTTTTAAAAATTAGGACTTTTAGCATGAAACAAATCTTAATTAGGACCTTAAGAATATACTAAAAATGATAAAAATAGACAGTAAAAATGCTAAAAATACTAAAAAAAAATGGACAGTAAAAATACTAAAAATGAACAGTTAAAATGCTAAAAATACTAAAAATGGACAGTAAAATACTAAAAATGGACTGTCCGGTATTTTAACTGTCCATTTTTAGGATTTTTAGTATTTTTACTGTCTATTTTTAGTATTTTTTTTTAGCATTTTTACTGTCCATTTTAATATTTTTACTGTCCATTTTTATAAAACAAAACCAGTAATGTAATATAATTAAGTAGTAAGTTGATATAATATTAATGATCCTCATGTCTATAGTAAAATAATAGTTTGTGATGATTCAGATTACTTTTTAAAAATATCTCAAGTTTGTTTATTTAAAAAAAAAAAAAATGAAATGGCAACATAAACTGGGATCATTGGCTTAAATAATCAACAGATTAAATCAACAAACTTAATTATTATCAGTGTCTCAAATGTTTGATTACAAGATCCACGCTGAGAACAACTCACCGTATAATACCCCTCCCTGATATTGTATTTACATGTGTGGGTTGGTGTTTGAAGACTAGTTAGATCAGGGAGGTTTGAAGGAGGTTGAGGAGAAGAATATGAAGGCGGCCTAGATTATGTATGATGCCATTGATGAAAGCAATGGGTTTTACACGTTCCCAGTTGAGAAATCAGTGAGGTCGTTGATGAATGTGCCATTCACATTGGAGAAGTCAGTAAAAATGATTGAAGATGGACAGTAAAAATACTGAAGATGGACAATAAAATGCTAAAAATTGGTAGTAAAAATACCAAAAACACAGTTAAAATACTAAAAATTGACAGTAAAAATGCTAAAAATACTAAAAAGGGACGGTAAAAGTACCAAAAACACAGAAAAAAAAGAAGCTAAAAATACTAAAAATTGACAGTAAAAATACTAAAAATTGATTGCCCAATATTTTTACTATCCCTTTTTAGGATTTTTAGTATTTTTGCTGTCCATTTTTAGCATTTTTACCGTCAATTTTTAGTATTTTAGCATTTTTACAATCCATTTTAGTATTTGTAATGTACATTTTTATAAAACAAAACCAGTAATGTAGTATAATTAAGTAGTAAGTTGATATAATATTAATGATCCTCGTGTCTATAGTAAAATAACAGTCTGTGATGAGATTCAAATTACTTTTTAAAAATATCTCAAATGTGCTTATTTTAAAAAAATTGAAATGGCAACATAAACTGGGATCATTGGCTTAAATAATCAACAGATTAGATGAACAAACTCAATTATGAACTCAATATAAAATGGACGCGGTCATAACAAAAGGCAATTAAAAAAAAAAAATGTAAGTGGAGATATTTTATGAATTTAGTATTTTTACTGTCAATTTTTAGGATTTTTAGCATTCTTATTGTGGATTTTTAGTATTTTTAATGTCCATTTTGAACAATTTTACTGCCAATTTTTAATACTTTTACTGTTTTGTTTCTATTTTCACTGTTTCTTTTCTTTTTCTTTTTTTTTTTTTACAATTTTCTCTCTCCTCCTCTTGAGACTTGTGATTTCTTGTCTTCTTCCACTGAGGGATTTCACAGTGCAAAGCAAAAGACGAAGAAGGAACTTACTATACCTTACCTCCTTGTGCCCATAGCTTGACCTCAACCTTGAAACTACCTGCACGGATGTCTTCCCATCCTTGCAAAGCGAACCTAGCCAAGCAATGGAAGGAGAAAGGTTTTTATTCCTCGCGCACAGGCAGACCGGCCATCTTTAGCGAAGTCCCTCCTTCCCAACCTCTCCTAAAGCATCCATTTCGTCAAAGAAAGACGCAGCAGGCACACTTACCACTCTGATTGGTCGTAGTTGAATCAATTTGAATTCTATATATTCTCATTATGTGTTGTGTTACATTGCTCTATTTATAGAGGATTACAAAGAGATAATTTAAATATAAGATAAAATACACATTAATATAATATATGGTTAACACCCCCCCTCAAGTTGAAGGTGGTCGCCTGTAAAGCTTCAACTTGTCGCGTAAAAATTTGAATCGAGTGGAGCTTAATCCCCTAGTGAGAATATCTGCAAGTTGATCATGAGTAGAAATAAACTGAACAAGTAAGTCCTTACGGGCAACCTTGTCTCGAACAAAGTGAAAATCAATCTCGACATGTTTGGTATGGGCATGGAAAACTGGGTTTGCAGTGAGATGAGTAGCACCAAGATTGTCACACCACAACGTAGGAGCTTTTGGAAGAGAATAACCGAGTTCAAATAGAAGCGATTGCAACCATGTCACTTCAGCAGTTGCATCAGCAATGGCTTTGTACTCGGATTCAGTAGAAGATCTAGAGACCGTACGTTGTTTTCGGGAGGACCATGAGATGAGATTTGAACCCAGGTAATCCAAATAGCCAGTAGTGGAGCAGCGATCATCCGGGCACCCAGCCCAATCAGAGTCAGTAAAGACATGAATATCGGAAAAGCTATGTTTGGAAATGAGAAGACCATAATCTTGGGTAAATTGAAGATACTTCAAGATACGTTTAACAGCCATCCAATGATCTTCAGTTGGAGCGTGCATGAACTGACAGACTTTGTTAACAGAAAAGGCGATGTCTGGTAGAGTCAAAGTCAAGTATTGGAGAGCACCGACGATTTGCCAGTATTGAGTTGGATTGGACAGAAGCACACCGCTATTTTTGGAGAGTTGTTGCACAGTAGAACAAGGTGTTTGCACAGGTTTGGAAGTAACCATCCCGGATTTCTTAAGAAAATTGATGGTGTATTGCTGTTGAGACAAAAGAAGACCTTTAGGATGAGGAAGAGCTTCAATGCCAAGGAAGTAGTGCAGATAACCAAGGTCTTTGATTGAAAATTCAGCACCAACACTGTGAATAAGATCATTTAGGAGTGCCTAATTGTTGCCTGTCACAAGAATGTCATCAACATATACAAGAACATAAATCTGAACATTATTACGAGAATAGATGAAAAGAGATGGATCCGTTTTGGAAGCAGCAAACCCTTGACAAAATAGGAAAGAGGAGAGGCGATGAAACCATGCACGAGGTGCCTGTTTGAGGCCATATAAAGATTTGTGCAAGCGACAAACATGGTCGGAATGTGTAGGATCAACAAACCCAGGAGGTTGAGTTATGTAGACTTCTTCATCAAGGTGCCCATGTAGGAAGGCATTGTTCACATCCAATTGACGAATAGACCACCCATGTGAAATGGCAATGGACAAGATAGCATGAATAGTAGTTGATTTAACAACAGGACTGAAGGTCTCATTGTAATCAAGACCATGTTGTTGATGAAACCCTTTAGCAACCAACCTTGCTTTATATCTTTCAATTGAACCATCGGATTGCCGCTTGATTCGGTAAACCCATTTGCAGCCAACAATATTCATTGTAGGATGAGGCTTACGAAGGGTCCATGTGCCATTCTGAATGAGAGCGTTAAACTCAAGAGTCATAGCATGGCGCCGTTCAGGTGATTTGTTGGCTTCAGTAAAGCAAGTCGGTTCATATGATGTAGACTCAAGAGTGGCGGTAAAAGTGCGTGGGTGTTTCTTGGAGGGATTAGGATGTAATTGCATGGGGTGGGTCCGGGATTTGGTTGGAAGGTCATGTGATTGCTGGACATTTGACTTGGCAAGTATTGTTGAATTTGAAATGTTATTGTTGGATGAAGTTGAATTTGAAATGGGACTAGTGAGTGGATATGGGGTTACACGTGGGCCAAGAGGGGGTTGAGATAAGTCAACAAAAATTTCAATTCCATTTGGGTTGGTGGTAGTAAACTGGTGAGAGGATAATTGAGTGGGTGGTTGGGATAATTCATGTGGGTGAGATGAGGATGAAAAGGGAGAGTGAGAATTAGTAGGAACCGTGTGAGAGAGAGGGGATGGAAAATTATCCACTTGAGAAGGTTGACTAGCAGCCGTGATGGTGGGAAATTGTTGGAGAGTGGGTTGAGATAAAATAGGTTGAGATAATGGATTGGGTAGTAAACTGTTTGACTTAGCCGTGATAGGAAGGGAGGTGGCTGGTGACGTAGAGATAGTGGGTGGGATTTGTTGAGAATTTAAATTAGGATGAGGATTATTTGAATTAGGATAGTTATTTGGATGAGGATGAGAGGAGAGAGAAGGGCCGTGACATTTGGATGAGGATGAGTGGGTGGTTGGGGAAGTGGCCGTGAGATTTGTTGGAGGTAAATTAGGATATGAAGGCAGATGAGGTAAATTGGAAGTGGGAGATGATGCAGTCGTGAGTTTAGGGGAGTTATTGGGTGGTGTTCTTTGAGAATTTAAAGGAAGAGAATGGTTAGGAGTGCCGGATTGGGATGAAAGTGAGTTAGATGTAGGTAATATATGAGAGAAATTTGAATTCAAATTATTTGAATTTGAAAGATGGTGAACAATGTGAGTGGATGTGGGCAATGATGTGGGAGCCGAAAGCCAAGGAACGGATGAATTAGAGGATTGAGGATGAGGACCAAGAAGAGAAGGAGAGGAATATGGAAATTGTGTCTCATCAAAACGAACGTGTCTGGCAACATAAAGACGACCAGTCGATGGGTCAAGACAACAATATCCAAGATGGCGATTACTATACCCCAAAAAGACACAAGCTTTAGACCGAAAATCCATTTTATGTCTGTTATAAGGACGTAAATATGGATAACAGCGACACCCAAAAATTTTTAAAAAATAATAATTTGGTGGACGATGAAATAACCGTTGAAGGGGAGAGATATGATTGGTGACAGGACTTGGCATACGATTGATAAGAAAAACAGCAGTATCAAAAGCAAATTGCCAAAAACGACGAGGCACATTGGCATGAGCAAGAAGAGCAAGACCAGTTTCGACGATATGCCGATTACGACGTTCAACGGAACCATTCTGCTCATGTGTATGAGGACATGGAAGACGATGAATTATACCACAGGAAGTAAAAAATTTTGATATTTTTCTGTATTCTCCACCCCAATCAGATTGCACAGATTTAATTTTCGAATTAAATTGGCGTTCAACCATTAATTGAAAAGTTTGAAAAATATAGTACACATCTAATTTTTGCACTAAAGGAAAATACCATAGATATTTGGAAAAATCATCCAAAAATATTACAAAGTAACGGTGGCCCTCACTTGACAGAACTGGAGAGGGACCCCAAACATCAGTGAATATTAAGTCTAATGGAGCAGAACTGACGGACTTTGTAACAGACAATGATAGACGAGAACTCTTGCCTAGTTGACAGGCATTACATAAAGAATTTAATTTATTGAAAGAACATGATAAATTATTGGAGTGGATGATTTGGTGGAGAACACGACGATGTGGATGACCCAAGCGACTGTGCCAGCATTCTGAAGAGACACGTTCAGCGGCAAAAAGAGATGGTGAGACAGAGGAGGAAGGTGAGGCGGCAGGAAATTTGTAGAGACCCGCATCATTCGGACCTTGGAGTAAAACTTTCTTGGTGTGTTGATCCTTGATAACAAAATGAGATGGGTGAAATTCAAAGAAACAATAATTTTCCTTAGCAAACTAGTGAACAGAAAGTAAGGATTTTGTGATTTGTGGTGCATGCAAGACATTAGAAATGAGAAAAGAGGATTTAGGAGTGTGAAGTGTGGTGGAACCAATATGAGAGATTGGAAGACCCTTACCATTACCAACCCGAATTTGATCTGATCCTTTGTACTCATCATGGTGAGAAAGACTTGCAAGATCTGGTGTAATATGATGTGTGGCGCCAGTGTCAGGAAACCATTCTGGATTGGAGTGAGTAGGCACATGATGAAAAGTGGTAAAGTTGGCGGAGGGATGAATGGTGTGATTAAAGCGATGATAGCAGTTTATGGCAGTGTGATTGTTGCCATTGCAGATTTGGCACCGCGGTTTAGAATCACCATGGGTTGATGAATCATTATAGGGACGAGTGAAAAAGCGACCACCACGGCCTCGACCACGAGGGCGAGAAAACCGACCGCGACCACGGTTAGAAGAGGGTGAAGAGAATCGTTGAGCAACATTGGCACTTGGAGACGATTCTGGCGGAGTAGAGAGAGCTAACTTGGCCATGGAATCAGCATGAATGAATTCATGACTAAGAAGAAGGCTTAGAAGTTCAGCAAAGGGGGTAGGCTCAGGTTGAGCAGTAATCGTGGTAACCATGTCTTTGAAGTCAGAACGTAGTCCTTTCAAAACATAAATGTTGAAATCTGCCATTAATAGGGGACGACCAGCCGCTTGAAGGGCATCAGAATAAGATTTTGCCTCTTGAAGGTAGGTGGTGACAGATTTGTTGCCTTGCTTGAGATTGTGAAGATCCATATGAAGTTGCATAATCCGAGTGTTGGAGGGCGAGGCAAGTGATTGTTCAAGAGTATGGAAAATTTCTTTGGATGTTTCAAGACCAACCACAAGGGGAAGAACTTCCTCAGACAGAGAAGCAATGAGAAGACTCATGAGGAGTTGATCTTGGCGCACCCAGTCAGTATATGCAGGGTTGGAAATAATTGTGGAATCAATAGTGATGAGAGAAGGAGGACAAGGAAGGGAGCCATCAATGAAACCCATTAGGGCTTGACCACGAAGATAAGGAAGGAGTTGAGTCTTCCAGTATAAAAAATTGGTAGTTTTGAGTTTGAGGGAGATAAAATGATGAGCATTGGAGAGGGTGGGTATGGGTGTGGGTGATGAGGTTGATGATGGAGATGTGGTATTGGTTGATGAAGAGGAAGAAGATGAAGCCATGGCCAAGATGAGAGGATGAGGCTCTGATACCAAGTTGAATCAATTTGAATTCTATATATTCTCATTATGTGTTGTGTTACATTGCTCTATTTATAGAGGATTACAAAGAGATAATTTAAATATAAGATAAAATACACATTAATATAATATATGGTTAACAGTCGTGGACTGGGAAAAAGTAGCAGTTGTTTCTCTCCGATCATCTGAAATCTCCGATCAATATTATCGGGAGCTGTAGCCATAGCCAAGCACGTGATGCCACTGGCGGTGCTCGGAGCTGCAGCCATGGCTTCTCGAGCTGCAACTTATGAATCGTATCTGCAAAAATCACGGTGGAAAAGGGGTAGTTCTGTCATTTTAAAAATTATTTTTAAAAATTAGGACTTTTCGTAAGAAACAAATCTTAATTAGGACCTTAAAAAGACAAGAAATTTTAGGAGAACTTTTTGCATTAAACTTTTATAGAGTTGGATCTCTCACCAATTTTTCCTATATTAATATTTCTATAAACAAGGACTTTCAATAAACTTTAGTGGCCAAAATTAAGTCCCAAAAACATATTTTTTTTATATATTTTGAAGGTACAAGAATTTGATTGTTTACATTGTATAGGGCTAAAAGGCCCAAAATTAAAAGTTAGAAGCATGAAAGTAGTGGAAAAAAAAATAATTATAAAACAAGTCAAACCACCCAAACCAGGTTTGATTTGGTTTGATATTTTAATTGGTCTGGTCTGATTTATGAAAAATACAAATCGAATTTTTTGGTTTGATCCCTAAATTAAGGCGAATCGCCCAAACCGGACCGGTGAACACCCCTAATTTTAAATAAAATCAGCTAAGACCCTTGAACCATTGTATTGAAATTTTGAAATGAATCATGAATTAAATGAATGAGAATCCAAGGGCTTGTGTTCTTAACTGATTTTAGTTAAAATGAGATATAACTGATAAGATCAGGACTATATATATATATATGTGTGTGTGTGCGCGCGCGCATGCTATATTTCCTAGACCTCGAGGTAAGTAGAGAGCGATAGAATTTCATATATTATAATGATTTAAAGTTTTGCAAGATAATATTAGTTTTAACTTTTAATCATTGAAAAATTAATAATTTGTCAAGAAATTAAATATAAAAAAAATAAGCAAAGTGCAATACAATTATGCTATTCGCCAAGCCACTCGCAATCCTCCCGCACAATCCGATCATTGTGATTGTTGAAACTGTCGATCTGCACATGTGGGCGGATGTGGGTGACAATTTCCCTCACCCGACCATATATATATGCGGGCAGATTGCAGGTGAACCCCAAAACCGTCTCAATTCGACCCGTGCTTATCCCTAATTATGGGGTCAAATTTTGAACTCTTTAGATAATTAAACCTTGTTAATTACAGGAAATTATAATATATTGTTCCAATCTTTACATAAAATCAAAACCATTGCTTCTTACTAAAAAATAAAATAAAACAAAACAAGATTAATACATTCATCATACATGCACATATAGCGGTATAGGCCAAGAGTCTCTCAATAAGCTCTTCTCTAAACTAACTTCCTTATCGCCTTTGGAAATTGAATACCTTAATGGAAAAGGCAAAGACGAATGCAAAGAGTACCACGAACGCAACAGTAACAACTGCAACCACTCCTAAGAAATCGTGTTCGAAATCAAAATATTCTTTCAAAAATCTCTTCACTGTCACAGATTCGTTATTATACTCAATCTTGTCGCTTAAATCTCCGAACTGGGATGCAACCATTCCGTACAAGGTCCAAGCAACCGGACATATATAATAGTACCATTTCCACCACCCGGGCATCCTCTGTTATCAAACAAGGAAAGAAAATGAATAAAATTAACTTCATTAGTTCTTGTGTTATCTATGTGCTAAAGAAAGCTAGCAGTTTAAAAAATTATGGGGTCGCAAAGACTTACAGGTTTTGGGATTATAAATCCTGAAAAGAGATTCCAGAGTCCATAGAACGCGGACGAAACAATGGCAGCAATGTTGTGGTTTGGTGTTACAGCAACAGTCATCATGCCATAATAGGTGAAATATAACAATGTGAAGAACATGAAGAATAGATACCACAAGAATTTGGCAGCACTCCATTCAAATCCAATCATGGCATAAACTATGATACCATATACTGCAGCTTGTACAAAGATATATGGGATCTCAATCAGAACCTGCAATGAAAGATGAAATTTCATTAAGGAAACAGATAATGTGGTGATAATTTATAAGTTAAGTTTCTTAATTTAAGAAAACAAGGATATGGTAAAGTTTGTAACACATGAAATTAATTGGGTACCTGAGCAAAGGCATATGGCAAGGCTGAATACATTCCTGCAGCTCTTTCTCTGTAAAAGACTGTTCGTTCTACGTCCACGACTGGTTGTACAGATGAGGCATTTTGGACTCCAAGGAAGATAACAGCAGCATACATAGATCCCATTGCGTTAAACACATCTTGTTGACTTGAACTGCAATTCAAAATATCAGAATTAAATTAAAATTAGGAAAGAGATGCTAAAAACTTGAAGTTTTGAGCAGCTGTTGATTCCTCATCTATAACTTACGTTTTGGTGCCAAGGTCCCAGAAGATTGTCCCAAACATGATGGCTATGAAAGTGGTGAAAAGAAATCTCACTGCAGTGTATGGCGGGTTGCGCCAGTATGACCAATTTTGTTTCCAAAGACAAGCAATGCATTGGGTAAGGAAAGGCTGTGAATATTGAGTAGGAAAAAAGAGATCCTTTGAACCGGGAGCAGGATTGCTCAGCTCTTGAATAAGAGCTTTGTTTCTCCTGAAACATAAGGCCATTTATTCGTCAAAGCTTCAAGAGCAAATTCAAGGTACATAACACAATGAACTAGGCAGTAATGGAACCTACCTGTACAAATCTGAATTTTTGTACACATCAGTGAAATCGAGCCCTAGAACTATTTCTTGTGCTGAAGTGGTAACTTCCAACATCCAAGTTGCTGGATTGTAACTATCTTTGATTTTACTGACTCCCTCAATTCCCTTGATGAAAGGTAAAAATGTAAATGTATTAGCAAGCACTCAAGTTCGAAGTAAATTAATATTCACCAATTGTAGTTCACTAGTTCTCTATCGTTTATAGCATCTCACCTCAAAATACTTGATTAGATGGGAAGAATGGCGACCCAACGGACCAACATATATCTCTTGTCCTCCTCGTTTCATTAGGAAAAGCTGCAAACCCCCATGTTAAGCATGTCAACACTTGTACCAAAAGAGAACACATAAAATGCTTATTTTTTAATTCATTTACATTCTCACCTCGTCGAAAGCTTCAAAAATGTCAATGCTTGGCTGATGAATGGTGCACACAACTGTTCTTCCAGTGTCCACAGTGTTCCTAACTGTTCTCATGACAATTGCAGCAGCTCTGGCATCCAGCCCAGAAGTTGGCTCATCCATGAATATTATAGAGGGGTTAGCCACTAGCTCAACTGCAATGGTTAGCCTCTTTCGCTGCTCTGTCGAGAGGCCATTAACACGAGGCAATCCAACTAGTGCATTCCTCAATGGGTTCAATTCCACAAGCTCCATGACTTCCTCAATGAACATCTGAAAATTAGTTTGAAAAAAAAAAAAATCAATTCCATCAGGACGAGCTGGTCAAAAGTTCAAGCTGCTTGTTACTGACTTGAACTCCTTTCATTTGGCAGATTTTTCACTAGGTTCAGCTATTGAATTCATGCTCTCAAGTATGTCTCTTACTGAGTGAGCTGAGCTATAGTAACACCATGCACGGTAATTGCTTTTTAGTTTCAATATAGAATTTGGCTAATAAATGTAAAAGGCTTTCTTATGCGCAATGGAGGTCATTCACAAGCTTGAACTTGGCAAACCCAGCGAGTGAGAAAGTCAAAATAAACTCAATTTTAACGGAATTCAAATCAGATGAACTCGGAGCAAAGATGGCTAGACATCGATTAGAACCCAAGCCAAACTTGAGCAGACAGCCTAATTCTCAATCAGCTAGCTTATTCACATGTTTAGATATCAGAATTACATCCAGAGCAGAGTAAAACAGACTAAGGTGTCAGATATACCAACCTTTCTGGTTTCAGAATTAACTTCTGCAGGTAATCGAAGCCAAGCTGAGTAGAGCAAGGACTCATAAACAGTAACTTGAGGAGAGTGGATGTCATTTTGCTCACAATATCCAGAAATTCGAGCAAATGTCTCTTGCTTCTTTGGGTACCCAGAAACCGTAATGTTCCCTTCAATATATCCACCAGTTTTTCTACCAGCAAGCACATCCATCAGAGTGGTTTTACCAGCACCACTAACACCCATTAGAGCTGTAAGAACACCCGGCCTGAATGCTCCACTCACACCCTTCAGAAGTAGTAATCTATCTTCAACCACGCCCTGGCTTTTCATTTCCTGCAAATTTGTTTTAAACAGTTTGTTCTCAGAATTTTGAGTTATATTCCTTCGGAAAAAATAAGCATCTGACTTTAAATAGTTAATTATGTGTTAAATGTGAAGTTACCAGTGGCATGTCAACGGAGTATTTAATATCATCAAAAGTGATGGAATGTTGTTCAAATGGAAGAACCATTCCCTTTTTCTTGTTTTGATTGGCATCAAGAATGGCATCTGTCCTTGCAGATGAGGACCCAGATGAAATATTTCTCTTCCTAACATCACTTCCACTCTCTGCATGCCAATTTAAGTTTAGATGGCGTCTTAAAGGCATAATATAAATGAAAAAAATATGTATGAGCTTAATTCATCACCTGCGGTTGTGATTCGGCCCATAGAGATACTTGTTTCATCTTCACTGCTTTCAGAGTCCTCAGATTTAGCAGTTTGAGACTTCCCATATGCTGAACAAATTTTTGCACAACATCAATACATAAGATCTCCCTTTTACAAGTATTTAAGCAGAGAAGTAGAGATACTTACGGTTGAGATAAGCAAGAGCCAAAGGGAACATAAAGTTGAAAAGTAATATATATCCAATCAATGCCCCAGCTCCTAGCCAATACCATTTTGATTCCGGAAAGAACCCACGAGCCTTCATAATTTGAACTCCCAGTGATTGACCTTCACTGTCAAATGTCTTTACATGGAAAAAGGGCATTCATGCATCAGCTGATCTTGATTGAGACACAAATATGTGTGTGTGTGTGTGTGTGTGTGTGTGTGTACACATTATGCATATAAAATATGCATCACATATACAAGTTCAAGAACTTACATGATTCCAACTGTGCCCAAGGAATTCATTTGCGGCCACAGCATTCTGCCCATACATCATTGGAGAACTCCAGTAACCCCATATCCACCATTTCTTGACACTCTCTGCAGGATTTATTATAAAAAAAAGTTACAAGAAAAAAGAAGCATTCCATTAGAATTAGGTAAGTATAAGAAAAAAAAAAGATGTAAATTTATTGCCAGTTTATTTCCATAGAATACCTCGTGCCAGGACAAAGCCACCCAATACAAAAAGTGTGAGCAATGCAAATGCCCCGAATGTGTTTGCGACAATCATGTTCCTACCAAGTGCCCCAATAAGTCGGAATAATGCGGAAGCCATCTGGTTTATAAGCAGGAGTATAAGGTACTGTTTAAACATCCTGTAGGAAGAAACATTTGTGAAATTTCATTAAGAACAGGGGAAAAAAAAAGAGCAGGACAACTTGGAATTAGTTTTCGAAAATTCATTAGATTTTTCAATTTTACCTTCCTACATTTGGATCAAATCCAATGACATAGTAACTCATGAATACCCAAACACCTGCTTCTAAAAATGAGATGGGGATCTTGAGGATCCAATTTGGAAGAGCATAAGCCCATGCAGGATAGAATAGAAGGTCCCGTTGTTTGTAAAAGACAGGAAGCTTATTAATGGTCATGGAAAGCTCTGATAACCCATTAAACATGCTCATAACAACAGCGAAGAACAAAGCACCCGTATATATCGATCCATCAGTTACTGACTTCTTGTCCATTTCGGTCCGTAGGAAGAGTGTCATTGTGATGAATGCCATTATTGAAATCTACAAGTAGAAAGGTAAAAAAAAAAAAAATTATATCCACCTGGGTGAGCTTGAATAGACCCAAAATTGAAGATTAAAATTATGGGGGGGAAAACCCACTTGGCAGACTTTGAAGATGTAGACAAATGAGTTTCTCTTCATCAGCAAGAGTTCTCTAGAGGTGCAAGCCTTCATCAGCTCCTTCTTTGTTATACCATACTTTTCGGTTGTCAGGGCAGCTGGGTGGCTCTTCGTCTTGTCAAATGGGACTGCAAGCTCGTCCCCTAGTTTCCGCCCAACATGAAAGGATTGGAATGCCTCAGCAAACTCCTTGGAAGTAATAAATTTGTAAGGCTCATCTTTATGTGCCCAATACTGCTTCTGATCTTTCTTTGATGTAACCTGCAATAGATTGATTGGTTGATGTAACAAATTTATTGTTCATAAAGTCTATATGTGAAATTGAAGATATAAGGCCTATCTTTTAGGAGATCAATTTTAATTTCCTACTACAATAGATCGAGGAGATGAATGAAAGCTAGATCTGCGCTTACTTCTTGCAAGAAGTCAGCCACGCCTTTCCTATCTGGACATTTGAAGCCCATGGAATAAAAAAAGTCAAGTATATCTTCACGTGGACCCTGATACACAACCAGGCCATCTGAGAGGAGAATAATGTCATCAAAGAGATCATAAGTCTCAGGTGCTGGCTGAAGGAGCGAAATCACAGCGGTTCCATTGAGAATGCGGACAATTTGCTTCAGTGATTGCACTATTTGAAAAGTTGTTGAGCTGTCCAATCCAGTTGATATCTCGTCCATGAACAACGCCTTTGCTTGTCCAACCAGCATCTCACCTTTAATTCATTGACAAAAATTTTCATTTATTAATCTTAATAAATAGAAAATAAAAATGATATGCATTTCAACATTAGAAATTGAGTTGTCTTACCAGTTGTGACACGTTTCTTTTGTCCTCCGGAGATACCCCTTAACATATCATCCCCCACCAAGGTATCAGAACACACTTCCAGTCCCAAAATCTGCAATTTTAAATGGAGAAGTAAATAAGAACATGAAGGGAGATAATATCTGGGCATTTCTTTAAAATCCTTTAATGATCATAGAATGCTCGTTGCTGTTGATACCTTTATAATATAATCTGTCACCACGCTCTCCTCTTGGCCTTCTGTTACTGCTGCCTGAATTATTAGAAATCAATAAACAAAAATTCTCAGACACCATGAAAAGCAAGCTAGTTCTGTAAACTAAAAAATTCCCCCACATACAAGCTTGATTCTAAACAATTTTTGTATACAACATAAAATTCACAAATGAAAAATAATCGTCCTGAAGATTAAATCCAGAATCCCATATCTCTACTGAAGTGAAAATCACTAGTATAGAGTAGGCTAATATGCATGTTCAGGGGTGGAGCCAAGGCCACCCTAGGGGGTGCCATGGCACCCCTTGGCTTTTTAAAACTTAATATTATATATATACATATTTTATTTTATGTTATATATATTATTCATGGTCAAATAAAATGGCACCACTTGATTTTTAGAGAATGAATAAAGGAAAAAATTATCAAAACCAAAATTCGAGAAAATGTGTATTTTTCACATCAATATGCTTATTTATAGTGGTTTTGAGTAAGTTTGAATCTGTATTTTAGTTTGAAAGCTTGAAATGTCCATCAATCAAAAATATGAAAATAGTGTACATTATTTGGTTATACTAGACTCTTTAATTATTTTGGTTAGAATTTTTAGTTATATAATGTTGGTATCTCATGAAGAAATTTGCAGTAAATTTTCGGGAATTAATTCCGTGTGAATTATTTTTTGTGATTTTTTTATATTTGAAAACAAATACGCAAAGAAATCTATATATTGAGATAAATTATGAGAGTTATGTAATTTGTAATAGGAGATTATGAGCGTTTAATAGAAATTTATATCACCCAAAAATGATTTAAAATGAGAAAGTTATATTCAATTGGATTTTTAAGAAAATTATTACCTTAGAACATGTATTTGAAATTGTAGTTGCGAACTCGAACCAAGTATACTGAACTTGAATTAAAGAACAATTTGAACTGTTGAACTCTTTGCGTCAAATAATATTACAAAATAAAATTATATAAATTTTTATACTATTACGATTTTGACCTTAAAATTTTATAAAATTGCAATTTTATCCCTATATTATAAAAATGGGCTATTCATCATCAAAATAAATGAATATTCATATGATTTTGGCACCATCAAGATCAAATCCTGGTCGGGGCCCCTGTGCATGTTGTTCTCTAAAAGTAACTAGGTTTAATGCTGCACATCTCCACAAGAAATTTTGCATTGATGATCGCATTTTTCTCACCTTCATAAAGATATCAATATCAGGATCGGGCTTGATATTTGCTGCTTTCTCTCTTCTTGACAACTCTGCTAACATCTCTGCATATTGTCAAAATGTATTAACAAAGTTTACTGGTTGAAATCATCAGATTAGATTCTGAAAAGTCCCGAAACAAAGAAAAGGGCTAAACAACTTTTTAACTAACCATAACCCGATCCAACCCCCTGACACCTTGCAGAGAAGGCCAAGGTTTCTCGTACAGTCATTTCTCCTATATGGATATCATGTTGACTGATATAAGCAGAGGTTCTCTGGGAAACAAACTCATTCATTTCGTGGCCATTGTAAGTCACCCTCCCAGAAACCTGATTTTACATGAAGAAGAATACACGATTTTAAAATTGGAGAGATGGAATGAAAGAGCTGAAAATAACTAATAACTGAAAACCATGAAGGAATTTAAGATGTAATGATATTTTCTTTACCTTAAGTTCTGAATCGAGTTTTCCGGCCAAAGCCAACAAGAGCGTGGTCTTTCCTGAAGCTGGAGGACCTAAAAGCAAAGTCATTCTGCCAAAAAAAAAAAAAAAATCATATGAACAATAAGGTTAACAGATTGCTGGTAGATTCTATAATTGAAGATAGAAAAAGAAAATCGCCAAGGCTGTCTTCTAACCTGCATGGTTTGATGATTCCACTAACGCTGTGAAGGATAGTAATATGTTTCTTTCTACTTGGAAGTATATGGAGAGCGTTCAAGAACCCCTTAAGGTTAAAAAAAAACATTGAATATGTGAGAACAGTTGACCAAGAAGAATATGATAAGACAAGCTATAATTGTCCATATTTGCAGGTAGTTTACCTCAACTATATTAGAACAGAAATTGATGAATGTAGGCAAAGCTCTGCTTCCTACATGTGCTTCTGCACTAACATTTAAATTCTCGTATCTAACTTCAATTGTGGGAAGATCAATTCCAACTCTGACAAAATCAAAGAGACGAGAAATCCCATTACTTAAAAATTCTAGAATCATGTGTGTATACATAAAAACAAGGATAAATTTGAAAGGAGTTCAATGAATTAAAGTGGAGAATTAATGTTACCTATCGATACGATTCCTGAGCTTCAACAAGAACTTCTCATTGTCCTCTTCAGCAACTTTCACCAACCTCTCCAGCAAATTCTTCTTTTCTTGAAAACCAAGGTCATTGACATCGATTTCATTGGCATGGCCCTGTGATCCAGTCCATATACCTTTCCTTAAACGATTGTATGTGGGGAGTTTCTCAAGAGCAGCCCATTTGAGAGCTTCTTCGTCGTCGCCTTCTCGAGATGATCTTGAGAAAACTTCAGCACCAGTGTTCCTCCATAGCGAAGAACTATTTGCTCTTAAACTACTTGCTCTTGTACTACTACTTGCTTTATATAAATCACCCGTCTCCATTACAACCCAAAACCGCAACACCAACTAGAAGCCCACCAAAACCCAGAAATTTTCCTTCCAAAATTCTGATTTTTTTAAGCTGAGAATTCAAAAATCCTCAATCCCAGATATCGGTCTTTCTGTATGCTAATAATCCCCTCTGTTACTCTTACACAAAAAAGAGAGGATCAATGCTTCAGCTTTCTTCTCTATTGTATCTCTACTTCTTTCTTCTGTTATATTTATATATCTATATATCAGGTAATGAAAGAGAGAGGTGATATAGAAGTACAAGAGAGGCGGCTACTGAGGTTTCAAACGAACTTGCTCTGCATTGTTACTGTTAAAATTAAACATGGGGAAAGGTGTATTTCTGCTATATCATTCACAAGAAGGAGCAAATCAGGCATTTAATGAAAATACAGAGGAGAAGACGGAAACCATGTGATATTAGTTACAATGAAAAGGATGCCTAAATATATATTACAAAGCAACAACAATTGCGAGGGAAGTGTTAAAATTGAAGAGATTCTGCTCAATGTCTCTCCATTGTCTCCGTAGACAGAGAGAGATGCCACATTGCCGCCTTATTTGACTGTTCAAAACAATTTCCAAATTCTAATTTTCTTTGATGGTTTCCAAAGCACACTTGAACTTCACCTACCTGTTGACATTTAGCATGCAGTCTGTGTCCCGTTGAATTTCTTCCCTTGTAATAAATGATCAAAATCATATGTGCACCACGTTCAGTCCAAAAAGTCCCACTATTCCCACGTTATACACACTATTCAAAATTTCGAACTATATTCATCCTATCAGCATGCGAAAGTTAGCATGAAGATAATAGGTGATTGTGAGATGCATATTTAAAAAATTAATCTTTGAATTAGATATTATGCATATGGCAGACATGCCAAAATTCACATTGATCCAACTCTCGGTTTCTCATATGTCCTTGAAAAAAACTGTGACAGTTTTCAGCGGTCAGAATTTTTCACAGTTAGTATTTTAAAATGCTTATATCATATCACTATATTTTTTAGTAGACGTGACATCGATAATAAGAGTATCTAATCCAACGGTCGGTTTTTTAAATTATATATCCCACAATTTTCTATAAGCTTTATACTGACTTTTGCAAAAATGAGCGTATGCATACTAGATCAAGACTCATAATAACTGCCTAGCTTTTTTTATTATTAAAAAAGGACCACTTACTTCCAAATTCATCAAAGTCCACTCTTAAGCTTTAAACCGGCCACCGGCCACCGGCCATATCACGTGGTTGTCATGTTTCTTAAATTGAAATTGTAAGATTAAAATTTGACACGTGGGTTTGAATAAGCTTCTACTCCTTATTTTTCTACTTTTATTCTACTTTTAAAAGTAGAAGAATGAAAATTTTTTATATTTTCTATTGTGCAAAATTTTGAAAGTTACTTTTAAAAATTGAGAAAGTAAGAATTTTTTACTACCTCGACTTTTTAAAGTAACTATCAAAATTTTTGCACTCAATATATTTTTGCATGTGAACTCTTCCATATATCTTTATGGATTAGTTTAAACTTAAATCTCAGCAAAAATTGACCTAGAATGTATAAATTCTATGTTGTCAATAAAAATATAACTTCACCTTTATTTTTTGGAAAAATTATCTAAAAGTCCCTCAGCTTCTAACAGTATATCATTAAGGACATTAAACATTTCGTTTAAGGTATATATATATTTTTAATGACATTTTTGCCCTTTTATTATAATTTGGGTAATTTCACGCATATTTTATATCTAGCCAATTAAAATATATCACAATTGTAGATTCAAGAGAGAGGGAGGAGAGAGAACTGATCATGGTTATGAAGCGTGCAGAGTTCGGGAGTGTGATCTAAGCTAGCATCGTCGAATTTGGATAGCAGTATCAGATTGTTGGATCTGGATCGGAGAGAGAACGATGAAGAGAGCGAGTGAGACCGAGCATCTTACACGGCCACAACACCAGAGATGGAGAAGGAGCCGCCAAAGTTGATTATCGGCAGAGATGTAGTCAGGGATGCTCCCACCAATCACCGTCAATCTTTACTGGCGTCTCATTATTCTGTTTTGGTGTTTCCATAATTAGATTGTGGGAGAAGAAGAAGAGCCTCCCCTTGCATGGTTCTAGCAAATCCAGTCACGAGAGAAGCAGATGTAGCAAATCCCAAGCTTGACGACCGGCGAACCCCTGTCCAGCCACTGCCATTCCCTCTTATTTCCTCTCCTTTTTTTCTTTCTTTCCTTTTGTTTTGTGGAAACTATGAAACTTGAGAAGAAAAAAAGAAAAAAAAAATTCGTAGGAGGGAAGCGATTCACTGGAGAAGGGAAGAGTCTGGCGAGAAAAGATGAGGATGACCGGCGATGATGGTGAGCCGGAGGACAGTAAAATACCAAAAGACAGTGAAAACACACACACACACACAAACATTGTGAAAACCCAAAAAACACAATGAAAACACACAAAAATACAACGAGAAAAATACAAAAAAGCACAGTTAAAACATATATATAAAAAAAAACTCAGTAAAAACCCAAAAATTCAATGAAAACATAAAAGGAGACTTAAAAAAAATGTTTCACCGTGTTGGGAGTGTTTTCACTGTATTCGGGACAGTTTCGTCTTTTCATTGTTTTCACTGTGTTAGGTGGACCTATCGGTAAACTTGAGAGATTTGAGGGACTTCTTGGTATTTGCCTCTTTTTTTTTCCTTCTTTTTATCTTTTTCTTCTTTTTCATAATTAAAAACAGAGTAAAACCATCGGAACAATGATCTAACCTATAGGACAACATGGAAACTATACCTATATCTTCTTAGAGAACACATCCATTCATTATCAAAAATTAATTTTAATTAGTTTTCACACCTTTATTCGTATTCATGAGTTGCACAGCAAACAAATTTCTAGCCTGGTAGCATCTCTCCTCCCCTGTGAGAAGGAAATCTTAGATTCTATCGCTCTTACTAATGCAATTGTAATTATAACGTGTGTATTAAACAATATTATTCTTCCTGTCTCAAAGAAAAATCAGTAGTTGAACATGTAGTTTGGTAAGTTTTTTTATCATTGAAAGCAAGAAATTAATGAAGCAACTATCAAGATTCAAGACTATGTATATAGGGAGAGCGCACTTCTAATAGCATCAGGTGCTCTTTTGTAAAGTCACTTACTTTGAAAATTTTGAAAAGCTAATCGTTGGATTAGATACTCGTCATATCTGCCAAAAATCACAGTGATCTAACAATTGGCTTTTGAAAAATATAATTTTGAAAAACTAGAATTTTTTTGTTCTTTAAAATGTTTTCATTTTTTCAGTCATTTTTCTTAGAAACCAACCATTAGATCAATAAGATTTTTGGCAAGCATGACATACATGGTAAAAGTATCTAATCCAAAGGTCAATTTTCTAAAATTTGCACCGCAAGTGACTTTGTAAGATGACACCTAATGCGAGAAGCATCAGCTGCACCTGACCATATATATATATTATTTTCGTAATGTAATTTATGTTAGTTAACTTTATTCTTGTCCTTAAAATAATAATAATAATAATAATAATAATAATAATGATTTAGCATCACATTAAAAATATGCAGCCTCATATGACTGCCAAATCCAACAACTGTGGTACAGGTTGGATGGCTAATGGCTACCATCCATAACCCATTTTTTATTCATAAAAAGTTGACGACCAACTGCGCATTGGTGTGACTCAGTGGACTCCTTTTCTTTTCTTGATTTTGTCGTATAAGAAATTGATTTTCAATTCTTCACAGGTGATTTAATCATTTTTTATATTATGATTATAGTTCGACGGGTATTTAAAATTAGTAACCCCCCTACAAGAAATTTGGACTTAAAATTTGATAATTCCCACTTGATAATCCCCATGTGACATTTCCTTTAGGGAGGGGATGTTGACACACCCTTGAATTATAAGTCTACCCCCTCCAATTTTGATTTTTTACCGTTTTATGAAAAAATACATTGTTTTTAAGAAAACTAGCCTCGTTGTCCACTAGAAAACATCATTTTGAACAACTTTGTAGAAGAAAGTTTTTCCAAAATCTATCATTTAAGTAGACTTTTTGACCATTTTATTATTTTTACAAAATATTTCGTAAAAAATGCCAAAAAGTCTGCTTAAATGATAGATTTTGGAAAAACTTTCTTCTACAAAGTTGTTCAAAATGATGTTTTCTAGTGGACATTGCGACTAGTTTTCTTAAAAACAATGTATTTTTTCATAAAACGGTAAAAAATCAAAATTGGAAGGGGAGGGCTTATAATTCAAGGGTGTGTCAACATCCCCTCCCTTTCCTTTATTCTGTGCAATCTACTTTTTGGGCTTAGGAATTGTTTGGTTGGCCCATCGGGCCTGTTCTTGAACGTTTACAAAGATAGCTCAGCCTATAAAGTGGTTTCTAGGGCTTGAAAAATTGAATGCATTATAGGGGCAGTGAATGTTCATGTATCTTACCCATAAATGAAATTTAAATAAGTACAGATAGTCCACGAAAGCCAAGATGATTGACCATTGGTAAGCATTTAGTGCAATGTATGTGGTTGTTAAGCGTTAAATGCACCAGAAATATAGTTGTTGGAGAACAATTTTCGAAAACTATCTGATTTATCGAAATTCGCGGAGTCAAGCTCCCAACAATTCGCCCACAGTTTCCATTTTATAAAGATGTTCACACCAATTTTATCGTCAAATTATTTTTATTATAACATCAATAATTGAATGTTGGATTAGATAATCTTTTTATGCATGTCATGTTTATTCATAATTACAATAATTTTTATCATCTAATCAATTTCTTTTTTTAATTGGAAACTAAACTCACATGAATATCGTGAAATTTACAATTGCACATACTTAAGCCAGCTTGAATTTCATAGTTTCTTTCTACTATTTGAGTGGTCTCTCCAATATATATATAAGGTGCTGCAAGATGCATCAGGTGGCCACTTTTAAAGCCACTTATTGACCATATTTTTGAAAACTGACCGTTGGATTTGATGCTCCTTTCATATATATAATGCCTTCAAAAAATCACAGTGATCCAACGGTTGGATTTCTGAAAAAATCAACTATGAAAAAATGGTAACATTTTAAAGAACAAAAAAGCCACAGTTTTTCAAAGTTACATTTTTCAGAAACCAACCGTTGGATCACTGTGATTTTTTGCAGGCATGATATACATGAAAGAAACATCAAATCCAACGGTCAGTTTTCGAAAATATACTCAACAAGCGGCTCTAGAAAAGGCCACCTGATGCATATTGCATCAGGCTCGCGCGCGCGTGTGTACGGAGATGATAATATAAGGTCGACCTTACAAAAAAATGACTGTTGGATTATATGCCCCTCCTTTGTATGATCAGTTCGTAAAACTGAGATGCCTGCAAAAAATTACTGTTGGAATATATGCCCGTTGGATTAAGATCAACTATATATGGTCAGTTCGTAAAACTGACCGTTGGATTAGATGCCCCTCCTTTGTATGTCATGCCTGCAAAAAAATCACAGTGATCTGACGGTTGGTTTTTAAAATATGTTGTGAAAATATGCAACTTATTTGTTATTCAAAATATCACTATTTTTTTAACTGCAGTTATTGAAAAAACCAACTGTCGGATCACTGTGATTTTTTGCAGCCATGACATACAAAGGAGGGGCATCTAATCCAACGGTCAATTTTTCGATTTGTCATATAAAATTAGCCATATGGAGCCGACCTTACGCAACTTTGCGTAAGATCGGCCTTATAGTATCATCCCTATATATATATATATATATATATATAAGCAAAATTCCACGCAATGCACGGGACTTATTAAATAAATTATAATGGTATGAGATAATTATTTTAATTAGGTGATCTTAACGGCTTGATCTAAATTAAAATTATATAGTTATATATATTTTAAATTTTCTGCCAAGCGAAAGAAAAACAAAACCCCACATAACACCTTATTGTATTATGTGGTCAAATTTTGAACTCTTAATCTGTCTCTTTAAAGAAGGATAAATCTACCACCATTCACCAAACCTTTCTCCTGAAATGCCTTAAGGTCCCAAAATTTGGAACATGATATAGATTACCCAATAACAAGGGATTATTAGTCAAATTGTCTTCTTTTTTTAAAAAAATAAAGAGTTAGGGTCACAGTTCAGAGTGACCGCTCCCCAAGTTATTAAGAACCCTCACTTAGGGCGGAGGAATACCATGATAACAAAAACAACCCCAAAAATAACCAATAAAACAATATAGAAAAAAAACAAATATGCCCAATTAAAACAACCAAAACTAACCAACTAAAATATACAATCCCACCCAATAGAACTGATCAAAACATTAAAACATTAAAACCGAACATATGTCGTGCCCATTTTATCAAGTCCATACAACCCACTTATTGAACTAGGAAGTTGGAAACTATTCAAGAACAGCTTATTATCACCTATCGCACCATCTCTAGCCAACGCATCCGCCACTTTATTTCCTTCTCTATATAAATGGTTAATGGAATAATCAAGACCCTCCAACAAGAATCTCAATTCATCCCAATAATCTCATAAATACCAAATTGTCTTAAACTGCCAATGCCAACATCCCTGTTGATCTAGTGACATATATCCTGACTTTTAGAAAAAAGATTTCGGATTCAAGCATACGGAAACGCATGTCACAGTGTGCGAATGCAAATATTCTGTCCAACCACAAAATCGTTGGTATTATTCTTTTGGTATTATTTCTTTGTACTATTTTTAAACTACTTAATTTATTATTGGAACCCAGGAAATTGGTGTAGTAATATCATTATTTCTTAATCATATCATCCATGTGCGACATGGAGGTAGTAAAGCTCATCACAAAGACAGGGTGGTGGTCTTGCTGAGCATATGCGCCTTCTGAAAACAATAATATTTCTTAATAGTAATCAAGCATAAAACCCTGTTAATTACAGGACCTTATAATATATTGTTACAATCTCTACATATAAACCAAAACCGTACCATTGCTAAAGCATTAATCATACTGAAAAATAAAATAAAAGAAGATGAATACATTAATCATACACATATAGGCCAAGAGTCTCTCAATAAGCTCTTCTCAAAATCAACTTCCTTATCGCCACTGGAAATTGAACACCTTAATGCCCAAGGCAAAGACAACTGCAAAGAGCACCCCAAATGCAACAGTAATTACTGCAACTACTCCTAAGAAATCATGGTCGAAGTCGAAATAATCTTTCAAAAAGTACTTCACTGTCACG
>JAESVK010000866.1:0-15898 GCA_017140935.1 Hamamelis virginiana | reverse complement strand
TATATATATATATATATATATATATATATATATATATATATATATATTGTGTGATAATTTTAAAATGCTCTTGCAACATTAATGGAGAGGCAGTCACTATAATCTAGAAAATAAAAGCATGTTAAACAAAATACGATATCCTTAATTTGAGTGCTCAAATAAGTACATGCCCATCCATGTGTGGATGTTAATGATAGAAGACGGCGCGTACCTGTAAGTACATGCCCATCCTTCTTGTTGGATCACCACGGCTTAGGACACAATTGGTACGAGATAGGGAAGGAAATGAAGGCGAGTGGAATCATCATCCCATTCTAAATCATCCCACCACTGTTTCTCTGCTGCAATCTTTTTCAAACTATTCTTGGCACTATTTGAGTCAAGAGGGAGCTTCTTTAGCTTTCGGCATGACTTCACATTGAAAACTGTCAAGGAATGGAAGGGCAAAGCGTGCCGACATATGCTCTTTAATTCGGGTAGGTCATATAAAGATAAACCTTGGAGTCTTGAGAATATGCTCGAACTTTCTTCTAACTCTGCAATATCACTACCGTGATCATAATCGCATATTATAACTTGTTCCAGAGACTTGCAGTCAGCTATCATAAGCCGTTGCAAGCTTGGAATGCAAATAAGCCATGTCAAATCCACAATATTGTGACATTCTTGTATTGAAACATGAAAAAGGTTGTTGAAGTATTTATCCCACAATATTTTTGAGTTTTGGATAATATTGTGTGCAGGTACGGGTGCCCCTACATAATCAGTTGTTATGTTTTTCAAATCAACACAACTATCAATTGAAAGCCACTCTAAGCACTTCATTTCTTTTAGAGTTGACAATGGGAGTGAAGTCAATTCGTGGCAAAACTTGAGGGTTAAATCAGATGTTTGACTTCGTAACTTGTGGGAACTCTGTAATAATTGGAAGGCGGGAATGCTTTCTATGGTAATTCTTAAGTCCTCAAGGTAGTCCAAGCACTCTAACTCCGCCAACAAGCCTTCATTACCGCCTGCTAAAACATTTCCACTACCTGTCGTCCCATATGTAGACCAACAGTCACTCATATCGAACACTCGCAACATTGAAAGACTTGATATCACTTGTTCTGGAATAATTTCAAGTGGCATTTGACGCAATTTTAAAAACTTCAAATTTACCAGTTTCTTTAATTCTCTCGGCAACTGTCTTATCTTTGTTTGACTTAGATCAAGAAATTTCAAAGAGTCCAATACACATATTTCCATTGGTAATTCGGTCAAATTAGAATTAAAAGATAGGTCTAGAACTCTTAAAATGGGCATAAATTGAAAGAAGCCACTTGGAAATGTCTTCAAATCTCTGCTTCTAACAACCAAAGTTAAGAGATTGGGGCATGCAGGTGTTTCATTTAGTTTCTCCCTCTCAATAGCATTACCCCGCAATGATATTCTTTCTGCCTCCTTCCATTTGGAAATCTCACATCCTTTAATAAGTGCATCATCCTCTTGTACCACAAACTTATACATCTTGCTTCCGCATTCACGACCTATCCATAATGCCATGTCACGGATCACATCATGCATCCTAACAAAATTTAAAATATTGGAATTCTCCAACAAACACGCGAGCTTTAAAGTCTCAATAATGGCATGTCCTTCCTTTCGAGCCTCATGAATATTGTTATCAAATTCATCTAAAAACCCTTCCGCTATCCATAAGTCCACAAGCCACTCAGTCAAAATGTGACTATCACGTAGAGAATAATAAATGAAACAAGATCTAATCGTGTCATTCGATAAGCTATCATAACTCAACTTCAAACGAGGGAAGACCGAATGACCCATACCTGGAATCTTGGATGGAGCCTTCTTTAAGGTTTCCAATGCATGTTTCCATTCCCGCAGAGTCTTCTTGCTAGCCATGGCTCTACCAATAGTAACTAGTGCAACTGGCAAACCGCCGCACTCTTCAGCAGCAACCATAGCGAGCTTTGGTATATCTGGGTGCAAATTGAGGGTCTCCTCCCCTAGCTTCATTTGAAACAACTCCCAGGCATCCTTCTGCGACAAAAACTCTACTTTGATTTTCTTCTTGGCATCCATATGGCCACAAACATCCTCGAATCGGGTTGTGAATACAACTGTAGACTTGTTATGATTGTCTGGAACTGGAACCCCAACTGTTAAGAGATCTAATGGCTTCCACAAATCATCCAACTGCAATACAAATGTTTTACTGTTTAGCACCCCGAAGATTTTAGTTGCTTTCTCATCCTGATCAATTGCATGTATATTGGAGAATCCTAACCTTTTCAAAATCTCATCCTGAACCGTTTCCACATTTCCATCTCTGGATACATCAGCCCAAATCACCACATCAAAACCATGGCTTATTTTGGCAAATTCGTTATTAATTTTTTTCAACAGTGTGGTCTTACCAACACCCCCTGTTCCATACAACCCAATAATCCCCACATTCTCATCCCTAATCCACCTCCAAACCTTCTCAAGCATGGAGTCTGAGCCCACGGTCTTCCCCACTGGTTTCTCCTCCACTGGCGCCCGAGGCAACCTGGCAGCAACCACCTCAAAACGTTCTCTCTGTTCCAACAGTTGATTCACAGCAATAAACTTGTTAATTACAATTTTTCCCAGCTTGTAGGTGGAGCAACAATTCTTGGGACAACAACCTCCCACACATTTGTTTTGGATTTCTTCAACACCTCTCTCCTGAATTTCGTTAACTTCTTTCTCCATGTCTTCAACGCTTTGCAACCAGGCGCTGACTTGGTTTGTACGCCGTATCATCTGTTGTTGTTCCTCCACTAGAACCCTTGTCTTCACATCTTCACTTATGGCCATGAGACGAATCATCGCACCCCTCAAGGACTCCAAATTTTGTTCCAGATCACAGACGTAGACTTTATACTTAGAGGACCGATCCCATAAGCAGGTTGCAGCGTTCAAGATTGGGCTCACACAATCCATAATTAATGCTTTCGGTGCAGAAATCAGCCAACGAAGAGAGAAAGAAAGGAAACAAAAAATTGTTCCACCGGCCTGCAGCGTTGCAAGAGAATGGAAAAACGAAAAATCAGAGCAACCATGTAATGAAGTGAACTCTAAAGCCATGGTCATGGTTTCACTCTTGTGGGTCCAGCAACTGTTAGTAAACGGTTTCTGCCACTCAATTTGGACAAGGATAACTTTTCAAATGGAGCTGCTAGCTGGCCGATGGCAGCATTATGATAAGTACATATAAGTTTAAAATATTCATTTTAAAGGATCGGCTAATGACAGTGTCATAATAATTTTTTATTAATTATTAATTTATTTATATCAGCATTAGTCGGGTGTCATATTCAGATTTACAGCAATTTTGCGAAGGCAACTAGTCGCTTTTTGGATTGTGTTGCAATCCGCACCATCCAGTTTGATATGTAACGTGCCATGTTTAAACTCTTGTTTGAAATACATTAATATTCAAACTTCACAGAAAAAAAAAAATATATTAATAGCAAACTTATAGTTTTAATTTTTAAAAGAAGATAAAAACAGTAATTCATCATAATATGATAAATAATATTATATACATAGTACAGATTATATGGCTATTGCTTTTTACAATAATGTTTACAATCCTTTTGAATTTAAAATCCAATATGGAGATTGTATTTTGAGAACTCTACAGTTGGATTAAATATTCTCCTTATGAATATCATGTATGCCAAAAATTAAGTCGAACGGAGTTTGACTAGGAGCCACATCATCTGTAAATGCGGGGTTTTTTGTTGATTGGAAATGTTTTATGGATCGAATAGCTACCGACTTGATTTTTGGCATTAATGACATTCATAAGTATATAACTCCCAAGTATATGTCAGCAAATGCTCAATGACCATTAGATCTCAGTCAAGGAGTGAGATTTAACAGTCATGAAGTGTTTGCTGAATTTATTAAAGTGAGTATTTACTGACAATGATCATTACTGACATTCATAAGTATTTACTAACTCGATTTCTGCTGAATTTATTAAAGTGAGATTCTTGGGCCAACATTCCTGAGAAAGAACTGTATCAAATTCAACTTACAATAGACTTCATTCCCACTCGATGCAAAAGAGCAAAAAGCAAAAAGGATCCGTGCATCGATTTTCGCAATTTAAGAAATTAATTATTAATTATATAATCAACCAATTCATTACCATTTTTTGAAAGATTTTATTAAGTAGGGATTGTTATTCAAAAGTCCCATGAATTTAGTGGTATAAAACGCTTTCTTGGTAAAACTTAAAACTCATGCACCAAATTCGGTACACAAAATCCAATTTCGCATGACACGGTGATTAGTTTTCTTGGCGTATGCTCGCAGCCACTGGACGGAACAATCTACGGTAATCTTAATCAACCATAAAAAAATAAAAATAAAAATAAAATAAATAAAAAAACTGTGAACTTTGTTATTGTGTATACTTTGTTTCAAAATTCTTCCATAGAATTGGAGAAATATAAAAAAGAATATATATATATATAAGTGTTTACTATTAAAATAACCGCCCAATAAAATGCAGACACGTGTTAAGTATTTTTAAAGAAGGTAGTTTTCAGTTCCTTGGACTAATGAGAAAGTAACATATAATGAAGTGCAGCACATCAGATTACAATGCTGAAATAACTGCTTGTAACCGCCAGTTTGGTGGTGTGTTTCTTTCGTAACTTAAACAGCAGTTATTGAATTGAAAATTCAAGATAAGAATATTGATTTATTCAAATGGATTAGCAGTTAATTGGGTAGATATTATTCAGCGATTGGATTGACGACGGTTGAAGCAGTTTTTCTCATCTAGTAAAACACAAGTGTTCCAAATAAATTATAGAAGCTTACAACACTTGTAAATCATTCATTGGATACGGATGGAAGGCAGTTATTCTTCAAGTCTATAAATAGAGGAAGTACTCTCCATGCAAAAGGTCCACGACCTCACAAGACACACGTCTTTATGCATATCTTTACTTTATCTCTTCTCACCTCAATGTATCTTTTAACTTAGGACTTCTTTTCTCATCCCATATTTTCTTTCTTTTCGTCTAAGATCTCTCTCTCTTATCCCTGTATCCTTTTCTTTTAAGATCTCTCTATCCCTCTCTTCTATCCTCTTCTGTCTGACTGCTTCGAAGGACTTTAACAGAAGTGTATAATTGTTGTACCAGAAATGGAGGTAATAATATGATTATGTGGTTTCTTCGAAATATTTTATTTGTTGCTTTATCTGTTACATTTCGAGTTATTTATAATTATTTTGCATTGTACTGTTAATTAAAAGTCCTCTTCATTGAGGCAAAACCGAATTCTCACAATTGCCAGATTATAATATTTTGGTTCGATTAATTTCGAACCAATATTTTATCTTGAAACGGTGTAAGGTCAACCTTTCTAGCACACCCCCCACTTCAAGCCATTTGTGTGCAGTTGCCACCTTGAAGATTTCCTGAGTGAACATCTTTTTTGGCACGCCCGGTGGGACAATTAATGCAAAATATAAATTTTTCTTGCTATGATGACAAGAAGGTATAAACAAACAGAATCTTCAAATCAATGTGAGAATAGGCCAGAAGATGGCCTTGAAGCCATTCTTGAAGATCAAAATTTATTGCAAAATGAAGAAAGCTCGAGGGTTGAAGCTAGTATAGAAAAAGCTAACCTACAGAACACTAATCCAGAAACTCTGTCGCAGTTAGCAGTACAAGTTTCTGAGATATTTCGGTCTATAGTGGCTGAAATTACTCAACAATTACAGCAAACCATTATAAATACTATGAGCAAACAATGTACTTCTATAAATGAAGAGACATATAATGGTTCACAAAAGAAATAAGCTGTTGTCCCAAACTCCCCAGGAAGTTCATTATTGGGTGTTCCCCCTCAAGTGAATTTGGAACTTGGGGGGTCGGTAGGTATAAGGCCAATTTATGGTCATAGTGAAAAGGCAACGCCAACTTATGGCTAAAATGAGTATATAAGGACAATCTATGGTCAGAATGAAAATATAAGACCAATAAATGGCCTTAATGATATAAATAAGTAAAAAAAAATGATGAATGCTCAACAAAATGAGTTTATATTTCCTACGATTGTAGATATTAATAAACCAAGTAGTAGTTCATCTGAAGTGAACAAAATGAATAGTAAATTTCATTATGATGAATTTATTAGTCAGCCCATAAAGTTTAGTTATAATAATGTTCATAAAAATGTTTTCACATCAATTAGATTCAAATCAATTCACAAATCCTTTGTATGATCTAGGAAAAGGCAATTATACTATTGATAGTACCAATGAACCCGGGGGGTTGATAGGGAGAAAATCTAGTGATTATGAAGGAAACAAATTTAATCAAAGTCAAAATGAAAACTTTAGGGTGCTTCAAAATCAAAATGTTAACACAAACATACCCGGAAATCAACCCATTATGGCAACTAGAAATCAACTTCTTGAATTAATTCAAGAGACATATGGACCTCTTAATACAAATATTCAGGTCCCAATATATCGGAAGCCATATCTAGATTGGATTGATAGGACATATGAATTCCCAAGAGGTTATAAAGTCCTAGAATTAGCTTTATTCTCTGGTGAAGGAGAACAATCAACTATATAGCATATTGGGAGGTTCACTGGGCAATGTGGTGAAGCTGGAAATAATGATTTTTTGAAACTTAGATTGTTTTCAAATTCATTAACAGGGAATGCATTTACTTGGTATGTAAATCTCCCACCAGGTTCTATTCAAAATTTGGTACAATTAGAAGAAATGTTCCACACTCAGTTTTTTAGAACTGATCCTGAAGTTTCCATGGCTGATTTAGCCAGACTTAGATAAAGACCCGATGAAAAAGATTCACAATTTATTCATAGGTTTAAGAAAGCAAAAAATAGATGCAGAATTAGCTTACCCGAAAATGAATTTGTGAAGTTAGCTCAGAATGGTTAAGAGTTTGAGTTAATAAAGAAATTTGATGGAATATAGTTCAGGGATCTCATGGAATTAACTACCAAGGTGTCGAGATATGAAACTTTGTTAAAAAAAGAATATCAAAGACAAAGTTCATCTTTTAAGAGTTATTATTATGATCCAAATTATGAGGTAGATGCTGCTGAGATAATCGGCAAATCCCCATTTACTTGTGATGCATTAATAAAGATAGATAGTAAAACAAGTTACCAGGCAAAGAAAAATGCTTCGAATGAATCTTCGAGGCAATATTCTTTTGATATTTCAAAAGTAGACTCTATTTTTGACCATATGTTGAATAGTCAATTCATAAAATTGCCTAAGGGTCATAAAATTTCAAATTTTGAAGAAATAGGAAATAAGGAATATTGCAAATGGCATAATTCTTGGAGACACTCAACAAATTGGCAGAGCTTCATGGCAATTGTCATTGTTTCACACTAGTGGGTCCAGCAAGCAATGTTTTCTTCTTCTTCTTTTTTTGTCAACATCCAGCCAGAACTGTTGGTAATGATAACTTGGTATACGGTTTCAGTAATATATTCTTTTTTTCCTTAGAAAATATTGCAAGTTGAGATTTTATTAAGAAAGAAAGAACATTATTGCAGGAAAGAGACGCTAGCCCATAAAAAAAAGTAGTTACATAAGCTAATAACTTTATGTAAATGGAGCAGCCAGCTATGGCTGAGATGCAATGACAGTGTTATACGGAGTAATAATTTTTTATTAATTATTAATTTATTAATGTCATGATACCACGTTAGCCTGTAAAAGAAGTAGCCGGTACCGTCCCTGACGTGTTTGCTGACATGGCAAACACATCAGCACTTTTTCTTTTCATTTGCCCCTTAAGGCTAAACTTACGCGGAGAAGAAGGAATGTGGAAAGAAAATATGGGAGCTTTAGCAACCAACACGGCACACCTCCCACAAGGTTTCTCTTCCTCTTCCTCCTTTCTCTGCTCTCTTTAGTCTCTGCAGAAGGGGTTCTCTCTCAAACATGAAAAATCATATTAACGAATGGAGATGATGGAGTTGAATCAGAGAGTTAAAGCAAGGCAGTTAACGTATTCATGAATTGGGACTCTAGCTTGCCCAAGTAAATAATAGACATGAACATGCATTCCAGCTGCACAATCACCTTTATAGAAGTGAGATGCCTCTTCTGGTTCATAATTTTCCTCTTTCTCGTCTGCTTTTTTAATTTTTTTTTTAAATAATTAGGTGCTTCAAAGTTCTCACCAGCCTTGTAAGTCGTATTAATTTCTCTCCTGTCCCAACGAAAAGTCTAGGATTCCATCCACTAACTCTTAAAATAATAATTAAACTTGTATGGTGTATCTGTTCGACACTAAAAATGAAAAATTAATGTGTCAAGTTGAACTAATTTTTTCTGTAATAAATATATTAAATGAAACCATCACATGGGAAGATCATAATCAACTAACCAAATGTACATAGTGTTACTGTATATATATATTAGTTATATAAGTGTAGTATGTAGTCAGTGAATTTTTTTATGCAGCCAATTAAGTAAACAACAAACATGAAAATGCACTCCAGCTGGCCCTTCGGAGGTGGTGCAATTGAACGAATCATGCTCATTATAAGAATTTAGGATGCTAGGCATACCTGTAGAATTTATTACTAAATGATGCGATCGCACACATGCTGCAAAATGGTTCCTGGTATTTAATATAATCACAAGGCAATAGACAGTGGCACAATAGATTATTTTCAAGCAACGGTCGGAAAAATATATTTATTTTGTTTTTTATTTTTCAGCTTTCATATTATTTTTATTTTTAAAGAATAAATCAATCAAACATATTTTTTTAGGTTTTTTTCTATTTCATTTTAGTTTTGAAAATAAAACACTAATAGCCAAGCTTGCTTTCTTACTCTTGTTTCCTAGCTTTATGAAATCTAAAAAGAGAAAAATATTTTTAGAGTTCATAGTCAAACATTTGTAGACTATAAAATCTACCGATGAGTTGATTGTATTGTATTACACCCTCCAATCAACGTTATTAAATTCATGTTAGTTAACTACTTATGTGTTTTGTTGGGCAATTTGGTCGAGGCCCATGAGTGGCCCAAAGACCCAAGACATGTCATGTGTTTACATGGGTCTGTCTTAGCCTCATTCCTCTTCAGTTTTTTTTTTTTTTTCCTTCTACACGAGAGAAAACAGAGAGAAAGCAGAAAAGGGGGCAGCAACATGAGAGAGAAAACTAGGGTTCATTTTTCAACTTCATCTCCTTCATTTTACCACCGTTTTTCAATCCGTTTGAAGCAGGAGTCTCAACAGAATTTGGTACCTCTTTCAACTTGTTGTTTGAAAGATTTGAATGTGGTAAAGTTAGGGTTTGAAAAGCTTCTTTGAGGTAACCCTTGTATTTCTCCATAGTTATTGGCATAAACTCAAGTTTGGTATAAATCTTGAGTAGGATAACCATTGTATTCAAGCTTTGATATAGTGGATTTGCTCGGAGATCGTCCCGTGCTTTTTTCCTTTTTCTTGGAGGGTTTTCCACGTAAACTCTTGTGTCTTTGATGTGTGTGATGTGTGAATGCCCTCTATATGCTTGATAAATTGCCTCACTTAATTCTTAGGCTTATTTTATAATATGCTTGGTTGATTTGTTTGTTGAACTACTACATTGTAAAAAACCTGGACAGCATATACAAATTCTATTGTGAACTTTTTTTTAGCTCACTTGTTTAGTTTAATTCACACTTAGACTTTAAGGGCTTGTTGTCCCAACATGATGGTCGTTGGATCATCTCATGAATAGAGGCTTTTTAAAGTGATGAGATAATTCAATGACCATAAGTGCTTAACTGACTTAAATCTAAGTCAGCATTAACTTACTAAACACTCACAGATATATAACTTTTTTTTTACACTGTTGTTGGTCATCTACCATAAGAATCCAAGACGGATAGCTTAATTGGGCTCACTAGACCCGGTCAAGGAAGGCAGATGTGGTTAAATTATTGCCTTGTCATGGTCTCCGATCCACAATAATGCAACTTAAATAATATCATCGATTTAGATTATTGATGGTCGGTCAAGGAAGGCAGATGTGGTTACAGTTTGCTGACGTTTCTTCTTCTCCAATTATGAAAAAAATGGATCTATCATCTATGCCCTGTGTATTTAGGTTTCTGGTCTGTTTTATTGCAAATTGAATAGTCTATGGTTTTCGTATATAGTTTAGTTGCAGTTCTCTCGGGTGTCCGCTCCTGCTTCTCGTGTTGACTTTTGAGTGCTTTGTAAAGGTTTCTTGTAACATTGGGAGATAAATTTTGTCATGTGATTCTTCTAATCAATGGTAGAACAAATATTTTAAATGGCAAGTTCATTGTGCTGAGCCTTGATATATGTATAGCTGTAGCGATACGCTGTGGGATTAGGAAGAACCTTATTAGTAGCACTGTCTGCATTCTCAGATTCGTGAAATTATCTACTGTTAGTACTTAGTAGTATGTAAAAAAAACAGAGCTTTGGAATGCTTTGCTTAACTAGTTCGTGTTGCTCTCTCTCTCTCTCTCTCTGCAGGCAGCAGCTTTGGTGCTTTTTCATAGCGCTTGGAGGTCACTGCTATGCTATTCTGGGTTATGGTTTGTGCCCATACAAAACTAGTAAAAACATTTGTTAATGTGGGTTGAGTCATTCTATAGGGACTACATCTACTTGAGAGAAATGGCCATCCAGTAGCATGAATGAAAGTGAATAATTTAACTGATTATAAGTTACTTCTGTTTCTTTTTTATTAAAAATAATGAAAAGAAAAAGAAATTGTTCATTTTCAGCCATGATTTTCGGTATTCTCCACTGATACCAACCATCATATCTTGTAATCTTGGAATATGACACTTGTGGCAGCAAAAATCATGGTAAAACTATCATTTTCGGCTGTGATATTTCTGTCAATAGTGTGTAATTTTGGGAATACTCGTTTGGTGCCAAGAATTCAACCATATCATCAATATATCCAAGAGAATCCAAACAAGGAAATATAATGCAAGCATTTCTAATTGAAGCACAAAGAAGACATCCCCAGTGGAAGCCACAACAAATCTATAGGTACTTGCCACATAAAAAGGATCCAAGTCACGTCGTCAAATTACATCGACGGAAAACCAATACAAATAAACTTACACCCAAAAACGAAAAAGAGAAGTAAATCGATAAACAAAGTGCATGACTAGACTTCAGATTCCACAAGAATGACAAAAAACGAAAAAGAGAAGAAGCAATCCATTTAACAGGGGCCGCAGGCTTTTCATCAGTAACCTGCATACAAAGAATAGAGAAAAAAAAAAGGCATATCATATGAATTACAGGAATTCTATAGAGAAGCTTTTTACTAGAGTTATTAAATTAAGAACACTGCATGATGATAAAGTTGGTTCAATGTATTATGTATATAAAACACCAGCAACCATAGTAGATATGAAAACTCTAAAAAAAAAAAAAATGCATACCAGTGGATAGACATCTTCAACAGCCATGAAGTAATTAACCTGTAAAATTTGAAAGTGATAATAAATTAATATTACTTTGTGTGAAATTGCATCATCACGTACACACCAAATTTAAGCGGGGTTTTGTCATATAATTGCATCTAATTAAAGAAGCTAGGGATGGTCAAGAAATGGGTATTTGAGATTGGGAAACCAATGAGAAGAGGCATATGATTATAGAGATATATGTATCGGGGCTTGGATTCACTGTTGATCTAACAAGCGATCAACATGCCCGTTAGATGGGCGCCACGTTAGTCAACATGCCCGTTAGATGGGCGCCACGTTAGCCAACAAAAGGGATCTAGCGGCTGGAGCTTAAAACGCGACTTGACAATGTCGTTTTGGGGCTTTAAATCAACATTAACAGACCATTGGACCTTCTATTTCCATATTTGATAAATTAATAATAAATTAATAATCCATATTCGACTTCTTGGCACTAAATTAGAGCATCTCCAATGGGGAGCTTCCTTTTGGACCTTCTATTTCCATATTTGGGAGTGCTATAGTGCTAGAATGGGAACTCCTTTCATATTTGGTACCATTGTATTCTAATGGCTCTTAAATTGAAGGAAAATATGATGTAAACTATTTGAAAGAATTAAGATGGCTATTGCAAAATAAATTAATAAATAAAAATCCCAAAATATCATGATTTGAACATTACTAAATTAAGAGTTATTCATGTCACACCAACTAAGGTTAGGTTGCTTTCCAATGCAAAATACTAAATTACAAAGATTTATGAATTGTTATTACTTCTTACTTAATTATGGGTTCACAACACCTAATGGCCAGATGGTTGTGGTCCATTTTTTATGGTCCCAAAGCAAGGAATACAAGAATATACAATAGGCAGGAAGTCCTTGTCTTTATATAAATTCGCTAGGTCCTTAGAAATTAATCACATTCCAAGGACCCATCTTTGTATGAGTGGCAATATTGGCCTGCAGGCCTGGTTGGTCTTAAGCTTCATGCAAGTAAGGGTAAAATTGGGCCTCGTAGGGTCGATCAAGCCCAATATAAATTTGCTTGTGTAGAAGTTTTGAATTTAAGGAGTCTTAAACTTATAAAGTGCATCAACAAAAGCATCAAATAACACTGCACTTCTGAGGGTGGGTTGGGCTTGAGTCATTTCATTGTAATTAATGGCCTTACTATCTCTTAAGGAGAGAATTCATATTTGAGAGCTCATGGAAGTGTATTGATATCAATTTGTTAGTATTGGGCTTGAATTTTCGATTTTCTATCGTATATATATATGGTATGTGCATCATGTAGGATTTATATGCTTGAAAAGGGTTGGGTTGGCCCCCTCTACTTTAATTTGTGTGTGTATATATATATAGGGTTCCTAATATCAGGTGCTCTCATGTAGAGCCATTTGTGTTGTATATTTTGGAAAATTGACCGTTGAATTAGATACTCTTATAATGTATGTTATGCTTGTCAAATATCACAGTGATCCAATGGTTGATTTTTGTAAAATGTAACTTCGAAAAACTATGACTTTTTTGTTTTTTAAATTGTTAATATTTTTCCACAATCGGTTTTCTCATAAAACAACCATTAGATCACTGTGATTTTTGGTAAGAATGACATATATGATAGGAGTATTTAATCCAACAGCCAGTTTTCTAAAATATTCTCCACAAGTGGCTCTAGAAGAGGACACTTGAAATTGGTAGCTCTCTGTGTATGTGTGTGTGTATATATATATATATATTACTGTATGGTAAAGTGAAGGCAAACCACTCTTGTAATTTGAATATTATAGCATATATATGCTATAATATATATGCTTACATAAGTTATGTCATGAAGGCCATATTTTGAAATTTTGTAATTTTGTAAATATAGATATGAAAAACTATGACCACTAAAAACTGTCACAATTTTTTCAATGATATTTATGAGAAACCAACAATTGGATTACTGTGATTTTTGGCATACATGGCATGCGTAAGTATAATATATAATCTAATATTTTCAAAATATGCATTGCAAAATTATCTTAGGCATTCATGCTGATATAAGTATATTTAAGCATAAGGAATTATGATGCCAGTTAACGCGACCTAGGATTGTGTCTACGAATATAGAATTATGAAATATTATGTGACACATCCATAAATTATGAAATATTCAATCTAAAAGTTAAATAGTCCAAGTCTTGAGTATCAAACTTAAGAGCAAAATAAAATTCAAAACACCTTAACGAATTAACAAGTTGAATAACAAATTTCATAAGAATCCCTACGATAGCAAATCTAGACATGAATAATAACTCTGATGCTGTCGATTGATGTGGTCTCATCTCCTGACCTGAAATAAATTATAGACAAGGTGAGTTTACAGAGAATTTAATGCCCTTAAAATATGGATTACATTTTCAAATTATTACTAATATGTATGAAGTTAATACCTGCATGCTACATATATATGCTTCTTGTTGGATGACAGCGGCCAGCTGTGGTACGAGGTACGGAAGGAAATGAAGACGAGTGGAATCATCAGCATCCCAATCTAACACATGATCCCACCACTGTTTATCAGCTTGAATCCTTTTGAAACAATTCTTGGCACTGTTTGAATCAAGAGGGAGCGTCCTCAGCTTTGGGCACGATTTCACATAGAGAACTGCCAAAGAATGGAAGGGTAAGGCATGCCTACATATGCTCTGTAACTCAGGTAGGTCAACCAAATATAAACCTTGAAGTCTTGAAAAAATGCTTGAATTTTCTTCGAACTCTGCAACTTCATCATCATCATCACATATAACTTCTTGAAGAGACTGGCAATCAAATATTCTAAGCTCACGTAGGCTTGGAATGAAAATAAGGCATGTCAAGTCCAGGATATTGTCACACGTTTGTATTACTACATCAGTAAGGTTTTGGAAATATGTATCACACATGATATTAATATTATTGTCAACAGGTACGGGTGCAAGCTCTTCCTTCCTTCTCTTCTCAACATAATCAGTCGTTATCTCCTTCAAATTAACACAATTAAAAATTCCAAGATGCTCTAAACGCTTCATATCTTTTAGAGTTGACAATGGGAATGAAATCAATTCGTCACAAAACTTGAGGGTTAAACCAAATGTGCAACTTCGTAACTTGTGGGAACTCTGTAATAATTGGAGGGCTAGAATACTTTTGATGGTAATGCTCAAGTTCTCAAGGTACTCCAAGCACTCTAACTCCGCCAACAAGCCTTCATTATCGCCAGCTAAAACATTTCCATTCACTGACGTTGTCTCACGTGTAGAACCAGAATCATTCATATCCAACACTCGTAACATTGAAAGACTCGATATCACTTGTTTTGGAATAATATCAAGTGGAACCCTCCACAATTTTAGAAATTTCAAATTTACCAAATTCTTAAACTCTATTGGCAACTCTCTTATTCTGGTCCGACATAAATCAAGAAGTTGCAAAGAGACCAATCCACTAATTTCCTTTGGTAATTCAGTCAGACTCCAATTATCTGACAGGTCCAAAACTCTTAAAACAGGCAAAAATTGGAAGAAGCCACTTGGAAATGTCTCCAAATTACTTTCTCTCACCACCAAAGTTAAGAGATTGGGGCATCTAGGTGTTTCATTCAGTATCTCCTCCTTGATAAAATCACCCAACAATGATACTCTTTTTGCCTTCTTCCATTTTGAAATCTCACATCCTTCAATTAACTTATCATCCTCTTGTACCACAAACCTATCCATCTCTCTTCCACAGTCACGACCTATCCATAATGCCATGTCACGGATCACATCATGCATCTGAAAATAATCTTCTTCATCAGAACTCTCCAACAAACACGCAAGCTTTAAACTTTCAATAATATCACGTCCTTCATTTCGAGCCTCATTTATGTTGTCAAATTCACCTAAAAACCCCTCCCCTATCCATTTGTCCACCAGGGATGTAACCCAGAAGTAACCAGCGTATAGAGAACAATAAATGAAACAAGATCTAATTGTGTCGTTGGATAAGCTATCGTAACTCAACTTCAAATGAGGGAAGACCGAATTATTCATACCTGAAATCTTGGATGGAGCCTTCTCTAAGGCTTTCAATGCTTTTTTCCATTCCTGCAGTGTCTTCTTGCTAGCCATGGCTCTACCAATCGCAATCAGTGCAATTGGCAAACCGCCACACTTCTCAGCAGCAGCCTTAGCGAGCTTTGGTATATCTGGGTGCAAATTGAGAGTCTCCTCCCCTACCTTCATCTTAAACAATTCCAAAGCATCCTTCTGCGACAAAAACTCTACTCTAATTTTCCTCTTGGCTTCCATATGGCCGCAAACATCCTTGAATCGGGTTGTGAATACAACTCTAGACTTGTTTTGATTGTCTGGAA
>JAESVK010000865.1:532246-548809 GCA_017140935.1 Hamamelis virginiana | reverse complement strand
TACAATTAGAAAATTTACTATTCAAAATTTTGGGGTCTCACAATACCCCAACAGTCCTGTATAGCAAAAATATCCCAACAATGAAAAACACGCAGTGAAAACACTCAAAATGCTTTGAAAACTCAAAAAAAAAAAAAAAAAAGACAGTGAAAACACTAAAAAACTCATTGAAAACCCAGTGAAAGAGAGAAAAGAGAGAGAAATAAAGGGAAAAAAATGAGGAAGACGGAGAAGAAGAGAGAAGGAGGAGGAGAATAAGAAGAAAAAGAAGATGATGAAGATAGTGAAAACCTAAACGTTGCTGCTGCTGCTGCACCATCGACTCTACTGTCGCTGCATCATCGACGCTACTACTGCTGCACCATCGCTGAGTTTTTTATTAGTACTGTAAAAAGAAAAAAAAAAGAATAAGAGAAAGAGAGAAATACCATTGCTGCTGCACCGCCTCGTCGGCATTCTTGCTCTTGCTGCTCAAACTTCATAGGAAATGCCTCCATTCTAGGCTAGAGAGAGATGTAGAGATAGAGAGAGAGAGAGAGAGAGAGAGAGAGAGAGAGAGAAATATGTAGAGAGAGAAAGAAATATGGTCAGATGGTCCGACTGGTTTTACAGCTGGTCCTGCTTGTTTTACCCACACACCACCCCTAGGCCAGAGAGATGTAGAGAGATAGAAAGACAAAGAGAAGCAATATGGTCAGCAGCTGGTCCTACTTGTTTTATTTCCGTTGCAGCACATGGTCCATGTTATACGGGTAGATAAAACAGGATTGAAGACGGGAGTATTAGCATTTTCCTTTGAAATATTATAAAATGGCTATTTATTATGAGGAGGAGAGATAAAGCAGTGCTTTGCTCTTTTTTCTAACACTCACCCCTTAAAAAAAAGGGAGGCTTGGTATACTATTACAATAATATACCGATTATCAATAATATGGAGAATCACCAAATTTACACAAAATTATCGATTATCATATTTTCTAATAATCACCATTTTTGTTGAGGACCACCAATCACCAATTATTGTCCGTATAGGTAATTTCAAAACTTTTTAACATCAAATTATATCCCCATTTGTCCCATCAAACATAAAATGCAGGCACGATATGTATGATAACTAAAAATATATATAATCGTCGAACTGTTATATAATCACCAATCACCAAAACTACACATTATACTCCAAAAAAAAAAAAAAAAAACATAGAATCACTAATTTGCAAATTTTACATATAATCACAAAAAAAATATGTGTTATCACCAATATTTATTAAATCACCAAATTTGTATTGAATCACTATTTTACAAAATAGAAAATTGGACAAGCGGAAATTAGAGCAAAAATACAGTTTTTAGTTTTTTTGATTTGTTATCATTACTTATTAAATGTGATTTGACTATTCATAAAATGGTGATTATCAACAAAATTGGTAATTGTATAAAATTTGGGAATTGGTGATTGTTAACAAATTTGAGAATTTCTCTTCATAATGGTGATTATCTGTTCTAAAAGGGTATTTTCGTCAAAAAATTATATTTTCATAATTATTTCAATATGAACTTCATTTTTGTAATTGATTGAAACCTCAGTAATATTAAGATAAAATGCTCAAACCGAAGAAAAGAGAAGGGGGTGTAAAATAGTAAAAACAATTTAATATTTATTTAATTTTAAAATTTTGAAAAAATTAGTATGAAAACGGATTCTTCTGACATTCCTTGAGAAAGTTCTCTACAACTAGGGATGTCAACGGGGCGGGGTTGGGCGGGATTTTGCTTTACCAATCCCGTCCCGTGAATAAAAATCATTTCTCAAACCCGTCCCAATCCCAACTTAAAACGGGACGGGGGCGGGGCGAGAATTATGCGGGGTTGGGCTGATTTTCCCATCGGGTTTGAGAAAATAATTTAAATATTTTTTAAACTTCAAATTTATTTTATTTTGGAATGAACCCTAACCATAATCTCAACAAATTTTGATTTCTATCTTGAATTATAGGTATTTGTAGTTAAAATATATATTTATACACACTAACTTGGTGAAAAGAGTAGAAAAAAATAGAAATGATAAAAATCTTAAAATACTAAATACTGTGAATAAATGGAAAATATTTTAGTATAATTATATATACATAGATATTCGGGGCAGAACGGGTTGGAAAAGCCATATCCCAATCCCGTCCCAAATCCTATAGGATTTTTAATTTTTTTCTCAAATCCTATAGAGTTTTCAAATTTATTTCTCAAATCCTTTCCAATAGAATAGGGACCGGGCGGATTACTCTTTTAATCCATGCAATTGACATTTCCATATGCATGGTGGAAAGCCACACGTGCTCCAGAAGCTGTAAGAAAAGATGAAGCACTCTTGACACGTGACAAACAATCCAAATGGCATTCACACACGTGCCGAGAACCAACGTCATCAAAAGGCCAGTGTTCTGTAGCAGTTAATCCACACGAGCGAACTCTTCCACCCTCACGTGTGAATCCCAACCCTAGTTAAAAGGTAAACCGAGCATAATTAACCATGATCAAATGCAAGTCTAGCTAATTACCTCCGTACGGCCTAGCATAAATACCCCCAACCACCGTTCTCTCTAACCGTGTCTTTCTCTCTCTAACCAAAACCAGGTAAAAGCCAAGCCTGCTTCTCTCTCTACACTTTATCTCTCTTAACTGATTTCGAATACGGAAAGAGAAAACACGTTGCGAAAACCCTAGTTTTCTGGTCTGATCACAAAAGGCTGATGCCACTATCAAGGTGTACTCATTTAAAACCAATGTTTCTTAAACGTTCTTCTTTTTCTTCTTCAATGGCGATTCTAATGAATCTCTCTCATTACAATGACTCTTTGACTTGAAGCCTTGCGAGCAATTTTTCAACCTTTTTTTTTCCTTTTATTTTCTTTCGTTTTCTCAGCAGATTTTCTTTATCAATTTTCGTATCTGATTCCTCAACGAGGTGAAAAGTTGGAGAGAAAATAAAAGCAAGCCCTAATCCATTGCTTCTAACCGTCTTAACAATCGTCTCGAATTTGTTCTTTTTTCCTTTTTTGACTTGAATAGTGTTTTTGTACAGTGGCGATCGATACAGAGCTGAGAGTTATAGTATAGAAGCTATATAGGTTATTAGTTTTTGCAATATGTTTTGTGAGTTTCGCCGCGACTCAGCAGACAGCGAAATCTTGAATTCGAGCGAAAGCTCAATGAGCAGTGAAAGTAACAGCAGCATCAGTCGTCTCTCCTTCGATGCGATCGAGCTTCCAGCTTCTCAATCGCACTTGTCGGCGGACAACAATCTGACGCTGAAACCTCACCGATCATCGGACTCCGCCTTCTCAGCCATTCGCTCCGCCGCTTTCAGCCGCAAGACCGCCTTGAGTTTCAAGGACTTCAATCTCCTCCGCCGGATCGGCTCCGGCGACATCGGCATCGTTTATTTGTGCCAGCTGCGGAGCGATGAGAGCTGCTTCTACGCGATGAAGGTGGTGGATAAGGAAGCTTTGGCGGTGAAGAAGAAGGTTCAGAGAGCGGAGATGGAGAAGAGAGTTCTGAAGATGCTGGATCACCCTTTCTTGCCTAGTTTATACGCGCAGTTTGAGGCATCACATTTTTCTTGCATTGTTATGGAGTTTTGCTCTGGTGGTGACTTGCATTCTCTGAGAGATAAACAACCTCACAAACGCTTCGCTTTGAAGTCTGCAAGGTACATTCATGGTGGATATTCTCAGATTTTCCGATACAAAACTCTTTTTATTTATTTATCATTTGTATTTTAGCTATCTCTACTACTTTGAGTCTGATTATATTTAAAGGATTACACAGATACTATATAAAATTTAAAAAGCTGCAACTTTTTGAAGTTAGAAAAACTTTTTTATTTTATTTTTAAAGAAAAAATCAAAATGCAATTCCTCTATCTTTTATTTTTTAAATTTTCATGAACATAAATATATTTGTTGGTATTGCATGTTTGATTCTTTTTTTTGTTTGATTGTGCAACAGTGACAGAGAGATGTTGTTATCCGGATATGTTTTGTCTACTTCAGTTCTGCAAAGTCTTTACAATGGAAAATGAAAATTCCTTTATTTTCTCTGAATTTTTTTTTAATTTTGTTTTTCTGATAGCTGCATTAAATTGACCGGGAAAAGCACTTTCCATTTTGCTATATTTTCCTCTGCATCAGAGATTTACTGTGATTCTCCATCTGGATTAGCCGCAAAACCGCAAATTTCCTTTACTAGACACATCTTGTTTCGGTTAATTTTCAAACCGAATTTACCAGATCAGGCATTAATTTTTTTTCTACCTTCTGATACAAGTAATCAGAAGATTTTATCTTTGTTTTTTTTTTTTTTTGTCAGATTCTCATATTTGGTCTATTTTCTATTGCATTTCTTTTTTATTTTTCCAAATTTAACCTCTTGTAACATATATTCATTTTTTAAGAATCCGTTTGGTTGCCGAGAAAATGGAGTCTTAAATTTTCCCAAGAAAGTGAATTGGTTTGCTCATATTCTGCTAGTGTCTCTTTTCCAGGTTTTATGCCGCTGAGGTTCTCGTAGCCTTAGAGTACCTCCACATGCTGGGAATCATCTACAGGGACCTAAAGCCCGAGAACGTATTGGTCAGATCAGACGGTCACATCATGCTCTCAGACTTTGACCTCTCCTTATGCTCAGATGCAATCCCAGCCGTTGAATCCCCGGACTCCTCGTCCCCATACCCATCACCCGCCGTAACAACACCCTCCGTCCGTAGACTCACTCCATTTTCCTGCTTGTCCAAGAGGCTGTTCCGGTCAAGGAAGGTCCAAACCCTAGCGAGCAACCGGATGTTCGTGGCGGAGCCGGTAACAGCCCGGTCATGCTCATTCGTTGGGACCCACGAGTACGTGTCACCAGAGGTTGCCTCCGGTGGGTCCCATGGTAACGCCGTGGACTGGTGGGCCTTCGGAATTTTCATCTACGAAATGATGTACGGGCGGACGCCGTTCTCGGGGCAGACCAACGAGGCTACACTGCGAAACATCATAAAAAAGCCCCTGACCTTTCCTACAGACTCGCCGAACAGCGCGTGTGAGCTCCACGCTCGAGACCTGATAGCGGGGTTGTTAGTGAAGGACCCGGCGAGTCGACTCGGATCGAGGCGCGGAGCTGCGGAGGTGAAGACTCATCCGTTCTTTAAAGGCCTGAACTTTGCTCTCATACGATCGCTGACACCACCGGAGGTTCCTGGGTTAAGAAGGCAGAAAACGACGTCGTCGAATTGCAACGAAAGGAGGATAGAATCGACGGCATTCGATTGCTTTTGAGAGAGAGATATGGTGGATGTACGCCAAGTGTCCAGTCATTTCCGCCGGATTTTGTGACCGGCGGGTACATAGTATATATTTGTTTTGGCTGTCTTTTAATTAATCACCTTTTAGTTTTTACTCTTTTTATTAAAAAAAAAAAAATGGAACTTAGAGGGAAAATTTGGCAGGTGTATACGTGAAGCCTGTTAGGAGTACGTAAACTACTACGTAAAATATAGAATTAATGAAAGTGGAGGTCCGGCCCGGCTCGGCTCAAAGCTAAAACTTAAGACTCCATAGGATGGATCGCATATATATACGTGTTCTTTTCATTGGCCCAAGCCAATGTTTTTCTTTCAATCTCTAATAAAAAAGTAAGTAGTGGCGTAACTATTTTCCTGATATAAAAAAGGAAATCATATTATCATGATTGACTATGGATAGTTGACACGTACGTGACACAAAGGGCAGGGAGATGATTGATATAATATATCATATCATATCATTTGATAAATGAGAAATTATTGAAGATATTTAACAATTTTTTAGATAAAAGAGTAGGCGTCCATATACATGTTGACTAACATGACATAATATATGGTATGGATGAATTATATATGGGGTTAAAATAATGGGTGATGAAGTACGTAACAGTAGTAGGTTTGAATTGGGGGAAGCGAACCCTGTGACTTTTACTGATGAAAAGAATAAAAATGGCTAGAGAAGTGAATAAATCTCCCCAAATCCCGTAGCTTTTTGACAAAACTTTGATATTTATTCTTGCTAACATCATCCCATCATCCTTCTTCTAGTAACTCTCTATCAGTAGGACCCACTCAAATGCGCCGCGTTGCGTAGACAGTGAGGGATAAGCATCATGTGCAAAGTTGGAATCATGCGGACCCCAACCCATGCCACCACCTCTCTAATTCTTCTGTATTTAATTAATAATAAACCTTAATTAATTAGTTTTAAATCATTGGATAATAATAATAATAATTTACTCGAAACCAAAACCCCCCAAAAGTCATGTAAAGAGAAAGAAAAGGCCAGTTTTGCATATGCCGAGGTTGTAAAGAATGGCTTATTCCAAAATTTTATATACCCATGAATGAGAATGAGAATGAGAATGAGCTCTCAACCCTGTGAATACCTCACCTTCCAATAAGAATATGCCACGTGTAATGCTATTTATCACTTGAGGAACACGCGCGTCCTTTTTGATGGGATGGAGAATGGGGTCCTTGACAACACATGGGTTGTGTCCTGAGACCACCTGCCAACCAGGCAGCCCTACCAGGTAACATAAAAGCTCTGTCCCCCCTTATGGTCCAAAACCCTACCCCGTCCCCACACAAACCCAACAGAAAGCTACCAACAGCTGTCCCTACCCACACAATCACATTCATACACGTGGCATGTCACCCAGTTGCCCACGTTGTTTCCTTTTCCATCTCACTTCTTCTTGTTTCTCTGTTGCATGCCTTGTACACATCACACCATGTCACTAGTTTCGCATCAATGATTTGGGATGGAAATACATAAAAGATATATATATATATATTTTTTTTTTTTTTCTGAAATGATAATATTTATGATGGGAAAAGAAGAAAAGACAGGAAAGGCATAACTGAAAGAAAAGCATTTGAGAAAAAGGGTGTAATTATATATTACTCCAAGTGTAATAGTGTTTTGAATTTTTGGTAAAAATGGGATCTTCCATGTGTGGTTGTTTTTCCTTAATTGGTAAAGGAGGTGTGAGTTATTAATTAATTATGGGGCATGGATAAGAGTGATTTGGGGATGATTGAGTTTTAAATGGGGACAACTAAGATGATCCCTCTATTAAATAAGTTTGACCTTGTGTTTGACACAAATAGTGTCACTCCTCTTATCATATCTTTTATCATCATGAATCATGATCAAACTCGTTTAATTATGTAAAAAATTGTTAGGATTGATAGTGAAATAATAATGCAACCCTTGGTCAACATCACTTAGTTTCAAAGGGATAGGGAGAGTGACAAAGACAGATGAATGCCAACTAGCTTAAACTCATAAACATCTTTGAGTTATTCGAGATACCTAACTAAACACACCCTAAAAGTCAAAATTTTTAGATTAAACATAGATGAAATAGCAACAACGTCGGTGGATTAAAAGTTTGGTAAGATATGTTATATCTTGCTGGGTCTAAATGTAATCTTCACTTGGGAATTAAATCAATTAGAAAATCCCATGAGTGTATTTGGCAAGTGGGTAATTAAAATATAGTCAAAGGGCCAGATTCTTTTTTGAAGTGTTAGCTAGATTGCTTGTACTTTTAGTAGTTGTACTAGGGACTTAGGTTCGAATCCTGCCTTCATAAGAGTGGGAAGGATTTAAGAGGAATGAGAAGACTATATCCTCTCGGGATATTGTTTTCTTGGGCAAATTTGGCTTATCTTATCTTAAAGTAGTGTAAAGAGTAGGGATGCAACTCGGATCGGATCGAATTTAGGGGAAATGATGATCGATCCAGCCTAATTTGGATTAGACTTTTTAAGACCATGTCCAATCCTAATTGAATTCGAATTGGGTCTGGATTAATCCGAATTCAATTTGGATCAGATAAGATTGGACTGTTGTTCTTCTTTAAAAAGAAATGAAATAAAATTTTAAAAAATAAAAGTTAATGATTCACTTTAGTGACATTCGTAATAGTGCATAACTGCATATATTAAAAAAAAAAAAAAAATTAAGTATGCACTTAATTTAGACCAACTTCTCATAATTAACCACAACTTTAATAAAGGTAGGGGCAATAAAAATTAATTAAGCACAACTTGTTATCCTCTTTTTAGTTTTTAACATATTATTACTATTTATTTATATATAAAAAAATTAAAGGAATTGGTATTTTGATAAATCGACCGTTGGATTAAATATCATGTTTATGTAAGTCATACAGACCAAAAATCACAATGATTCAACAGTCAGATTTAAAATATCTCAATATTAAAAATTCAATTTTTATTTTTTAATATCTAAGTATAATAATTTTCACGATGACATTTTCAAAAAGGACAGTTGAATGAGATGTTCTGCTTCTGTAAGCGATGTATGCAAAAAATCACGTTGATCCAATGGTCAATTTTTTAAATGCCACATTTTTGCAAAAAAAAATAAAAAAAAAAAAAAAAAAGAAAAACTGTGAGATTATATTTGCACAATTTAAACAATTTAATTATATGTTTTTTCTCAAAATTCAACTGTCGAATTTATGTATTTTTTGCATGTATAATGTGTATACGCGGACTTGGATTAAACCAACATAGGTAGTTTTTCTTATGAATACATGGTTCTTGCATAAGGTTCTTACTCATATTTTGTAAAATCCAACATGGGATATGTTTTTTCAGAAACTGACCGTTGGATAAGGTGTTCCACACATACAAATTATGCATGCAAAAAATCACATAGATCTAAAGGCTGAATTTTGAGAAAACATCTAAAAGAATATAATCTCACAGTTTTTTAGAAAAAAAATATATTGTATTTTATAAAAATGACCGTTGGATCAAAGTGATTTTTTGAATGCATGACTTATATAAGCGGAACATCTCATCCAATAGTCGTTTTTTAAAATGTCACTTTGAAAATTATTATACTTATATATTAACAAATAATAAAATTTTTAATATTGAGATATTTTAAAATCTGACCATTGTATCACTGTGATTTTTGGTATGTATGACTTATTTATAATGTTACAAAAACTCAAAAAGAATATTGCATGTTGCATATAGCCATATAATAATAATAAATATATTTTAATAATATCGGATTTTGGATTGGACAATTGGATCGGATCATATTACAAAAGATCAAATCCGAGGACCGGTCCGAATTCAATTCGGATTGAGGAACTTGGACCAGAACCAACCCGAAATCAGTTCAAACCGTTTCTAATTAATTCGGTCCAAATTGACCGAATCGAATCGAGATTGACCTGTTCTGAGTTGCACCCTAATAGAAAGTTGTTTGTTTTCATTTACATGAATTTGAATAGTTTTGATGAATTTATATATAGTGGAAATAGTGAGAGAGACTACAAAATAATTAATAGAGTCTCTAGGCAAGATTTGAGACAAATAGTTCCAAGCTAGTTGGGGTGTCTTCTTAGGTATTTTTAGCCATCTAATGAGATGTTAAACATACAAATACATGCTTATTATTTCAACCCTAGAAATAGAATGGGATAATCCAACTTTATAAGAAAACAATACCATTCGGTGTCAATATAGAATCCAATCCAACATTATGGGTTAGTATTAGGCAACTATAATTCAACATGATAATAAACATGCATGTTAGATTTTGGTAAGATGTTTGCACCAAACCAATCCAATATTCGAAGCCCACTCATCCTTATAGCGCACACATTTTGGGTAACTCTTCTTCTTCCCTTAAACTCGCAACTTTGATGAAAGTGGGATTCGATTCCAGGTATATATTCGATGTAATAAGCAGTTAGAGACTAGACCGCAGATTAGATAGTACCTTTAAATCCTTGAGTGAAATTACATATTATGGTTTCTCATCCTAATCTAGGTTATTGTAAAAAGCATGCATGTCCCATTAATTTATATCGTATGAATCAACTGAACCAGACTTTTCCTTGCAAAGAATAAAGAAAAGTGTTGTTAATTAAGCTATAAGCCTATCGACAAGGTAATTATTGTGAAACAATCTTCCAATACCTTCTTCTTAGGCTAGACTTATAATGGTAGTAGTGTATATATCCCTCTGTAAGGGAAGGTTGGAGATGCGACTTTCAATCCCACTTTCTAGGAAAAATGGGTTGGGGGAATCCTGAAGATGCCACTCTTATTTGTGTCAAAAGTTCTTCATAATTCTATTATATAGCATGAGGTTGAGGTTGATGACATTATATTTTATACCATGAGGTTTTTAAGATAATTCAATTTAGAATAATTTAATTATATAAAACAAGTGCTATGGACTTAACGATATAAAAATCTTACCATGTACGGACATATACACTCCTTCTATTATAAGGTGACATTTACAAAACTAATTATATAACATATTTTCAAAAACTAATCATTGAATTAGATAAACTGGTTACGAATTTTATGTTTATCGAAAATTATAGTGATCCAACAGTTCGTTTATGAAAAAATTTATTGGAAAAATTTATGACTTTTTTATTCTTTAACATATCACCATTTTTTTTTTAGTTGAATTTTTTAAAAACCAATCGTTGGATCACTATGATTTTTGTCGAACATGAAATTTGAACTTTTATTTTTTAGCTCCTCTCTCTATCTCTATTTTCTCTAAATCAAGCACAAATTTTTAAACACGTACTTTTATGTGTCTTCGAGAAAAATAAATGAATCTAAATTTAAATTTGAATCAAACTTTAGATCAATTCATTTTAAATATAGTTTTGAACCCATGTGAGGAGCAAAAATTTAATACTATGATCAAATCAAGAATTTAAAATTTCCTCTTCTAGGGATAAAGGAGTGAGTGAAGAGGCAAGGAGAGAATGGTCCTTTGAGCCATGTCAACAGCCGGCAACGATGGAATGTTAAAACTTAAAAGGCTGTGTAAGGCTGTGAGCTAAAAGAGAATATATATACTACGTCACCACAATGTCAACGGAGAATGGATTGGACGGCGTGGCAGCCTGCAAGTGGCTGAAGGGAGCGTGTAGATGTCAGAAGACGTACAATCATGAGTCAAGTCAATGGTGGGTTATGATGGGTGCGTCAGATGCCGAACCCACACAGAGTTAATGGTGTGTGTCAGTACACTAGTAGTGCTATTGGTCTTTCAACCTCTGCCAAAGACGGCGTCGCACGCTCATATATTTTTATATGCTTTTTTTTAATAAATAGTATATTATGTAACATAACATGATCCGTGTAGAACTCATTATTGGTCAAAGTTTGAATAATCCACGGTTTGGTTAGATAAATTGTTCATGAATTTATGTTTATTAAAAATCACAGTTTTTGAATTATTTTTTTAAAAAGTCAATTGAAAAAATTGATGATATTTAAAAAATAAAAAATTTATAATTTTTTATTATGATATTTTTCAGAAACCAATGATTGGATTACTATAATATTTTTGCAGATATGAAATTCAAAAACAAATCATTTAATTTAACTGCATGCCTACATATATTTATATGTGCACGCGCGTGTGTATATATATATATATATCATGGTATGCTTATTTTAGCATAAACATGAAACTAACATATAATTGTGGAATGCATATTTTAAAAATATGATCGTCTGGATTAGATGTTAAACTTATGCATGTGATTGTCATTCATGCTACAAATCACAGTAATCTAATTATTGGTTTCTTATAAATTTCATTAAAAAAAACTGTTATTGTTTTTAGCAATAACAATTTTCATAATTTTCATAGCCTATATTTTAAGATGTTGACATTGGATCACTGTAATTTTTTATATGAATCACATCTATACGAAAAATATGCAATCCAACGGCAGTTTTTCAAAATATATATTTAATAATTATTTTTTAGCTTCTTACTTACTTTAGCTAAAGGAATTAGCATAGGTTAATAAGATCGGGATCCTATATTTATAGAATTTGGATCCTATGCTTGTACTTTTTTATACTTGTATTTGCTTGGATGCTAAGATCATGCCATGTCATTCAAATATTATATTCTTCTCTCACTTTTGATAATGTGTAATGATCTAAAATATCAAGCAAATATAAGCACAGTAAAATACAAACAGAGGATCAAGGTTCATATATATATAAGGTGCACATTACATAAAGCAGGATAAACTTATTTGCCTAGGCCAATTGCATGATAAATTTTTAAAAATTGACAGTCGAATTAGATACTCTTTTCATAAATTTCATATCCACTAAAAATCATATTGAAGTAATAGTTAGTTTTGGGAAAAAAAAAATTCAACTGGTAAAAAAAAGTAATATTTTAAAGAATAAAAATATAATAAATTCTCATAATAATATTTTTTAAAAATCGTTCATTAAATTATGATAATTTTTAACACACATAAAATTTATAAAAAAAATATATAATCAAACGATTAATTTTAAAAAATTTATCTACGGGTAATGTGCACCTTATAATTGACTTTTTATATGATTATTTATTGTATATAAATAAATAAGAAAAAAAAAAAGAAAAGTTAGGTGATCACGTGAGGTTTGCATGCACCGTAACTTGTGCCTAGAAAGAGAGTAGTAGTCTAGGCTTACGTGGGCTATTCATGTGGATTGAATGGAAGGTAACTGTGATAGGGCCTGCCTTCTCTGCCCCTGCCACTAAGTACCATTTACGGCCTACGGCCTATATTTGTGGGGAGTTTTTTCAATTCATCAGTTTTCATACACGTAGTCAATAGGACTATACTATCTTTCTTTCACCTAAAAAATCTATAAAAAAATTTAATTAATTAATTAATTTAATTTAATTTTTTTTTTTTAAAAAAAAAAAAAACCTTGGAAATGAGTTTGAGCAATTTAAAATCACAAATTCTTTTCAAGCTAAATAACCTAATTTATTTATAGGATCAAATGGAAATAAGAAACTAGATCATACTTGATTCAATTCTCAAATTCTTTTTAAATTATAAAATAAAATAAAAACCTCAAATTTCCAAATAGGCACCAAATGAATTTTGATCTCACGCCATGGCCCGAAGCGAGTTAGGATAGCTGAAAATTGGAATTCTTAAAAATCGGACTATATACTCATAAATCTTTTACACGAACATTTTATACCCACTAAATCCATGAATCTTTTTAACATAATAAATAAACAAAATAATTTAAAAATATGAACATCATTGTATAAAATTAGACTTCGTGGTATAAAATTATGTTCCACTTAGATCTTGTAAGTGGAACATAGTTTTAAAATGTAGACATTTATATGTACACATTGCTTTCAAAATACCAATGTATATGAATTGTTTTGGGAAACCGACCGTTAGATAAGATTTATTTCTCGTGTATATCACTTATGCCAAAAATCATAGTGATCCAACGACTGGTTTATGAAAAATGTCACCGTGAAAAATTATTATAATTAAAAAAATCACAAGTTTTTATAGTAAGATTTCTTAAAATTTGGCCATTGGATCATTGTGATTTTTGGCATAAATGACATATAAAAGAATTGCATCTTATCAAATGGTCGGTTTATCAAAATATTCAACCCACATAGGTATTTCGAAAATAAAGTGTAGAGCATCTTCAACCATGACTAGCCATTTTCGCTAGCCAAAATGCTCAAATAGTATTTTGCCCATCCAATTTGCCTTGTTAAATGGTTGTACTATCCAGGCATAATAGCCATTTGGCTAGCCATTTATATTTTAATATTTTTTTTTTAATATTCAAATTGTACCAGGAAAAGAAGGATTTGTGGAAGATTTATGGTGCGGCATAAATGCATAGAGCACTCTCTCTCCTCAATGGCTAGAGTTTTGCCTCTTTCATTAGAGTGGTTTTTTTTTTTTTTTTTTTTTTTTTTTTTTTTAAATTTGGCTAGGCAAAATGCCTAATATAAAGCTTTGTCTCTCATGGTTAGAGTTGTTTTAAGTAGAGATGTAAAACAAGATGTTTATTATACTAACAAACAAGCTTGGCAACTTCCAAGTTATTTTTTTATTCCAAAATTATCAATCCAATCTGACCTAGGCAGGTCCTTGATACGAGCAAAAGCTAAACTATATGAATGAAATCTATTTTACGAAAAAAAAACAGCTAAAATATAAGTAGTCTTGACCATATATACAATGAGGTTCAATTTTGAAGTCCAATTTTATACATGAGATATTTGAGATTTTAAAAATATCGTCTATTTGTTCAATTAAAAAATAAAAAATGATAAAATGTTTTTATGAGGGACTTAAGAGAGTATAATTGGATCAATCAATGAATGCGTCATGCTAAGATGCTATATGAGATGTTATATAATGGGAATACGATTTGTGGCATGTATGTATGTATGTATGTATTGTTTTTGACAAAATCTTTATTTAAAATAGGGGAAATTCAATATATATGTAATTCCATGATTCATTTTCATTTTTATAACCACTCGATTATATCTATCAAGTAAGGTGAATGATATTAATGAGGAGATTCTCAACATCCTACTTTCTGTCTCCTTCCATGCATATTTAAACTATTTGATTAAATCGAATTGCCTAAATTAATTCAATTGAACTGACTTTTAGGGTATATAATGGAAATAGTGAATTTAGCAATTATATGGAGACATGGAAGGAGGGTAACAGAAAATCTGGGGTTCAAATTTAACCACTCAAGTAACATAGACTCTTTTTGTTTTCTTGCTTTTTGCCATACTCTTACCCCCAAAACAAACCTCCTAATAGGGGAATCAATGCGCTTTTATGTCCAAATTTCTCCCTCAAAATGACATGGGCAAGCAAATTCCCAAAATGCAAATTTCATTTCATAGGAACTCCAGAAGGTAGGTTAAGCAAAACACCAAAGAAACATATAGTCTACAAAAGGGCGAAAGGAAAACAAGGACTAGACCTCATATCAACTTAAAAGTTTTGAGTCAGACCTCCATGTAGAGAAAATAAACCGGCTTCAGCTTCAGCTTCATATTTGTTCTATCAAAAGCACCTTACCAGAGCATATATACACTGTTGCCACGAATTGCCAATAACACCATTTCTCCTAATCTGGGGAGGAATGCAGTTCTGTGCTTAACTGGACCCCCTATTAAAAAAGAACGGTAAATAAGTTTATTGCTACAATGAATCCCAAAAAATAGGCCTGAGTGCCCTCCACACATATAGCCTAGGTCCGCTCACCTGGAAACTTTCAACATAATCAGCAGAACATCAATCAAACATACTAAATTCCCTCGCGCCATAGAAATCATATAGATCATCAGTGAAGTCATCATAAAAGGGCATAGAATTCATATAGATCATCAGTGAAGTCATCATAAGACTCCTCTGACGAGAAATCGCTCTCCACAAGCCAAGCTGCATAATCATAGTAAGATGAGTTGTCATCACTATCGTGAAGTTCGGCATCAAACTCATAGTCATCAGTGGTGTCATTGGGTCGGCGCAGATCTTTAATCTGTTCAGCACATCTTTTCCCCAAATTCCCCACCAGTTTAACATTAAAACACTGACGCAAGTCAAGAGATTCAAGATGAGGGCAACCATCAAGAATGGCCTGCAAGCCATCATTAGTCAGCTTATTTCCAAAGAGCTGAAGGCGGCGTAATTCAGGCATGTTTCCGGCAATTGCCAGCGCCTCTTCATTACACTCTTGTGGACGTCTGAATCCCTGGCCGTTCAATTTTAGTGATTTCAGCAGAGGGCAAAGGCGCCCAACAACTTCCAGCCCTTCTTTTGAGAAATTACAGTGTGAAAGCTCCAGGTCCTCCAATAATGGAAGTTTTGTAGCAGCTTCACTCAATCCTTCTGAAATGTCATGGCAACATACAAGTCGAAGGCGTCTGAGATGAGTTGATCTGTAAGCAGATCATGAAGAACACAACATCAACAGTCAGGAATGACATAGAAACATAAAAATGTGTGCTTAGTGAAATGTGATGCCCAGTTGGGACCATTTTTCTGGGCCAAAGTGTTCTCTCCCTTTGATCATCACCCATATCAAAAGAACCCCTACATGCAATACAGCCAGGCATTTTTGTAGATGTATTAGTGTAGCACTAGGACTAAATTGGACCATGAGAAAAAAAACAAAAAACAAAGAAAAGGCCAGAAATGCACACCATGGGGCTGTTTGGGAACCCACAAAACCAATTTTACTTGATACAAGGTGGGTCCAAAAACTTAATCTCATGTTTGGTAAGTTCAAATAACTTACATATCAGGTTTTTATTTGTTCCAAAAATGGGCAAAAAGTTGGCTAGTTCCAACGGAGTTGCTGGTTTACACAAAAACCACATTTCTTTTTGAAATCCTTTTTCAGTGTGATTTCACATGACACTGAATTCTCCCTTATCTCCATCCTCACACCGCAAGTAGTCGCACTGTCCTGGCCGGAGCAACCCTCATCGCCGTCGAGTCACCAGAAAAATAGATCCCACCCAATCCCAGCTAGAGCGCACACCATACAATTAACAGATTAATCTCTCTCTCTCTCTCTCTCTCTCTCTCTCTTAATTTCAGATCTCTGTCGTTTAATTTTAGAACATTACCTTCTCGCATAAC
>JAESVK010000865.1:441750-455796 GCA_017140935.1 Hamamelis virginiana | reverse complement strand
GGAATTTGGTTATTCACCATGTACGAGGATCCCCGCTAAGCATCCATCTCATTTTGCTCGGTGAATAGATTTCTTTCTTTATTGGTTTTGCTCGGCCCGGTAGGGAATGGCTCGGCTATCCGACCTAGCTGAGCCAGAAAAAGAATAGATTAGATATAGATTAAAAAAAAAGAAAGGAAAAAGGAATTTAAGTATGACCTGATCTGGATTCGAATATGTAGTATGGTGGAATCAAATTGATTCCTACTTCAAGCATTGGATCTCCTGTCTCGGTTCGATATCATAGTTCCAATTATTCCTTTAATTGGATCATTGGCTAAAGCGAAATTTTGTAACGTATTAGGGCATCCCATTAGTAAGCCGGCCCGGGCCGATTCATCAGATTCTAATATTATCGACCGATTTGTGCGTATATGTAGAAATCTTTCTCATTATCACAGTGGATCCTAAAAAAAAAAGAGTTTGTATCGAATAAAGTATATACTTCGACTTTCTTGTGCTAGAACTTTGGCTCGTAAACACAGAAGCACTGTACGTGCTTTTTTGAAAAGAGATGCGTCCGCCTCCTACATATTTGATGCCTTCTCCTACAAAGAAACTCGTAACACCAACCCCATTCGTAATTCCATCACTTCGATTCGCAGATTTGATTTAGATTTCAGAGTCAAGGGTCCGAAGGAGAAAGAGGTAGGTCTCCTTCATCAAAGGAAAGGATCGAAAGCACAAGATGAGTATGAATCCCCTTAAATCGAACCAAACTTCTTTGCCTAGTTGGGCCCGGCAGGGCTCCTGTATAAATGGGTATTGATAAGCTTGTGCTGTGGAGAAAAGGTGCCCCCAAGCCCGGGGATCTCGCATCCACGAAAGAAGTAAGGGGACTACTAGGCCCACGAACTGCATGACCTTAGCTCTTATTTCATTGCTCCTTTGCCCTCTCTCTTCTCCATTTGAGGTGTAGTAGGGTGTCACTCAATTCTTTCCTTTTAGTAATTTTATCTTCTCATGGTAAAACTTCGTATGGGTTCGATGTACTTTATCTTCAACGAATGGACCAGCATTCAATGCGGGTCGAAGCATATGGTTGCCTAGCTGGTTAAATGCTGTTAAGGAGAATAGTAATTCACTATTCTTAACAATAGGTCCTGGAGACTTCTTGGTTCATCATGCTATTGCTCTAGGTGTCCTCAGATTCATACTAGAACCACGATGATTCAATAAAACTTTCAAGTTAAGCCCGAGGATTCCCTGAGTAAGAACCATTGGATCATCACTTATTCAATGAATAGATATAATGACTAAAAATCCAAAGAAACATTTGTCCTTTGGTCAAAATAAGCATAAACAGGAGTTTGAAAGAAGAAAAATCCGGTATTCTGCTTAAATAGTAGACACAGGTAATAAATAAGAAGCCATCTCTGGCGATGAATCAACAATTCGAAGTGCTTTTCTTGCGTATTCTTGATAAACCTGGAAAAATGAGCACCGTGGAAATACATGCCACTCAGCCAAAGAAAGATGATGGAGAGTTGACCGAAATGGGCACTAAATACTTTTCGAGAGATCTCCTCCAAATCACTGGTATGGCTATCGAAATCGTGAGCTTAGTTCGATCCAAAACTTGAGATAATGGGTGTAAGCCGAAAAAAGATTCATAAGTGGTTGATAATGGAGTTTTATCTCAATATTCCCATAGTTTGGAAAAATTCCCTACATAAACCTACCTTTTGAAAAATGACCAAATTTTTTTTTGGACCAAAATGCCCTTCACATCACATAATCCCCACATTTATAGTGAATCCCAATTTTGTGAATAATCCGCAATCCCCCAAATTGCATGTAATCCCCTATTTTGAATAGAATCCCCAATTTTGGTATTGTCAAATCACATTAATTATACAATAATAACAATTTTGAAATAATCATATAAAATATATTACAATATAAATTGGGGATTATTGAGTTATTCTGGGGATTATAAACAAAATTTATGTATTGGGGATTTTGTGTTATTTTGGGTATTATAGTTTGAATTAGGGATTGGGGATCATGAATTAAATTGGGTATTATGTGTGATTTTGGGCATTGGGACCTTTTATGATTTGATGGACATAATGTTATGATTTGATGTAAAAAAGTAGACAATGATTGTATTTGCTGATTGAGGATTGTTAATAAAATTGGAGATTGTTCAAAAAATTGGGTATTGGGGATTTTTATCAAAATTGGAGATTATTCATTATTTTAGAGAATGGGGATTATGTATTATTTGGAGAATTATTCATTATTTTGGGGATTGGGAATTATTCAGTAAATTAGGGATTATGGATAATATTGGGGATTTGGAGATTATATGATTTTGGGCATTATGGATTTTTATGATTTGATGGGACATGTAAGTTTATGATTTGATGCACAAAGTAAGTAACGATTTGGGAGGTTGTTAGCAAAGTTAGAGATTGTTCAACAAAATGGGCATTGGGAATTGTTATCAAAATTGGGAATTATTCAATATTTTGGGGATTGAGGATTTGAGTTATTTGGAGGATTATTCATTATTTTGGGGATTGGGAATTATTCAGTAAATTGGGGATTATGCACAATATTGGGAATTATATTAAAAAATTTGGCACATTTCCCACAAAAGTTGAACAGTTCATTAGGGCAAAAATGTCCAATTTAGGGTATGGAGGTGCATGGAGGGAAATTCTTAAAACATGGGTTTATGTAGGGAATTTTTGCAAAATATGGGATATTAAGGTAAAATTCCCCAAAAATAAATAAATAAATAACTAAGTTTAATACTATTTTTGAGTCAAAGAAACAAATGGCTAACTAACAAAAGGGTGCAATATATCACAAATCAATGTGTTGCAATTAAAACTAGGAACATTTTACGTTTACCAATACTTTTATAAGTATTTTTACTAGTGGTTTGCAAAACCTTAATGTGGGAATTGTATTTTGGAAAACCCACTGTTGGACTAGATACTCTTCTTATGCATATCATGTATGCCAAAAATCAAGCTAAATGGTAGCCATTTGATTCATAAAGTCACGTTTCTAATTAATAAAAAATAGGAAAAAATACACTTTGTCCCCTGAACTATTGGTCGTTTTCACGTTGCCCCTTATAGTTTCGATTGCATCAATGTGCCCCCTAAAGTATTAAATTGTATCAAATTATCCCCTTATATCAGTTAGCCATTTTTTTTTTTTTATGTAATATTTATCCTAAATTGCTAATTGATGGGTCTACAGGCATATCAATGAAATTTCATGATTTTTCTCAAAATATTTTATTTATTATGAATTTTATTTATTGTATGGAAAAAATTACTCATAAAATTTAAAACATGTTAGGAAAAATCAAGAAACTTCACCGACATTCTTATAGACACATTAGCAGTTTAAGATAAATACTGCATAAAATAACAAGTGTAACAACATTTTTTAGTCAAAAACAAATGACTAATTGACAGAAGTGGGTAATTTGATACAACCTAATAATTTATGAGGCACATAGATGTAATCAAAACTATAGGGGGGTAACGTGAAAACGGCCAAAGTTCAAGGTGCAAAGTGTAATTTTTCCTAAAAAAATTTCACAGTTTTTCACAGTTATGGATGAAGTAGCTCTAACCTCTGATCGACTTGATATTTTGTAGATATGTGTATCTGAGAGGAACATTTAATCCAACAGCAGATTTCTCAAAATACAACTCTCACGTTGGATTAAATAATAAAAGTATTGGTAAATGGAGCATATCCCTTAAAACTATAGGGTTGCAAAGTATAAATCTCTTATAGTTGAGGGGCTCAAACTGTGACACGGGTGATTCTATTGCCATCACATAGATTGCTAGTGACACCCACTTGCTACCTACTCATTACTAAATCCTAAAAATATATTATTTACTTCCTCGACCCTCCATAATACCCAGAACAACCCCAACTCAATTAATCTTAGAATACTTATTACACTTTACACTTTACACATGATGATATTCTACTAGTATCTAATGAAAATCCTACAATATTCAATTCCACTTGCTGAACATATCTATATGTTTAAAAAAAGTGGACTTGGCATAGAGAGATATTTAATTAATCTTATATGAACATTGACTGGTGTTCGTTACTATAGGTCCAAACAAACCATGCGCTGAAGATAATTTTTTTTAAAATGTACATTATATTTGTTAAATGAACATTTTCATTGTTAGAATCATTCCACACGACCAAATCATAATTCATTAATCAACAAATACCTTATTTGGTTAAAGTTTTTAGGAAGTAATTATGAGAGTATAACCGTTTGTTAGATATGAACATGGGAAAGTTCTAACTTGATGTGCTAAATATTTTAATATGTTCAGCTGACAACTGTTGAACATATGATGATATTCTACTAGTGTTTAATGAATATTCTGTAATATTCAATAACCCCTGCTGAACATGCATATGTGTTCGTTTGGTTGGGGTGACTGAACATAGTGAGATGTTCAATTAGTCATATTTGAATATCGATTGTGATAGAATACCATGGAGAAACGCAGCGGAAATAACAAATAAAACCTTTCTCCATGATAATCATCCCAAGGATGTTCTCAAACATTGATAAGAATCAAAACTTTAAACATACAATAAATTTAAAGCTTACTTGATGTTCCTTGTAGAAGCCAATCCTCGAATCCTTTGAGGTTCAAACGTATGGTAGCCTCCAATGGTATCTACATGAGCACAAAACCTCTAGAACCCTTGCACCTTCACGACACTTTAGAAAAGGCAAGCTTGGAGAGGGAGAGAGTGGACGGCTAGAGAGAGAGAGCCCTTATGATGCTCATGGCCCTAGGGTTTCCCACTTCTAATTTTGCCGCCTCCTCTTTTATGATGAGTGGTTACTTAGTGCTAGCTTAACCCATCATCACATATTTATAGAAAACATTCTTTATATTTATAATTTGACCCCTTACTTATTAACAATTAATAATAAGGACCACACTAAATATAAATAAGAATGTTCTCATCTCACTAATTCAAGAGACTCACTTATACCCTTATGTGTGTGAATCATTGGGTTCATCCCAACCTAGTAGTGACCGGGGGCATTTTATGTCTTCCAAAATAAAAACTTTCTATTTATGGTTCGATTGGAACAATTCCAATTTTGCCCTCAATGATAACTCTTATCATTAGGCATTCACTAGTCATGAGTGACATCTACCAACATATCATGACATACCCTAGGTATGGGTGAATATAATTATAAATGAACCCTTCGTGCAATAGATAATCCTTTACCATACAATGTCATGATTAAGTTAATCGGGAATGGATTCATGTCAAACCCTAACTCAATCCTGTGTTACCAGAGCCAATGAGTAAATTACGTCCTGATGGTTAAGAGTGTACGAGATACTATCATACTCTAATAACCCATGTATAAGACAACTTGTGGTGTCTTAGGTCTAAGGATTACAAATGTGACTATACACATGAGTAACTTTTGACATATAAATATAATTCCATAAGCTATACTTATATTGGTCATGTTCGGTGTACTTGTTTTCTAACAAGCACCCACAGGTTTACTATAGTGTCTCTACACAAATGATATGAAACTCTCCATCCTCCCATTGGAGCTAGTATAACATGTGCTAATCTTAATGGTTTATAATTGCCCAAATATATAAACCTATGATTAGGAACGAGTCTAGGATAGATGTACTTGAAAGTTATAAGTCTTTCTACCTCAACACTTAAGATACAACTCTCTATCTTACTATCCAAGGAATTTATCATGATCAATAATTAAGCACAAGTTTACATGATAAAATAAGACATTTCATAAATGAATATAATGAAATATAATGTTCCCTAAATACAACTTAACAATTGGTTTTAGGACATACATCTAACAAATTGATGTTCCATACCACAGGTTTGAACAAAAATACGAACTAAAGATTAAAAAAATAAAATAAAAACAAAAGTAAATCATACTTGAAAAATTGCACATTTTCATTATTGGAATCCTCACACATGACTAGTTCATTATTCATTAACAAACAACCTTTTTTTGTTAGAGTTTTTAGGAAGTTGTTATGAGAGTATAAAGATTTATGAGAATAGGATTCATGGAAAAAATATAATCGTCAGAAGGAGAAGGTGGATATAGAAAGTAATATGATATTTTATAATTATCCAAAAAAAAAAATGATATTTTATTTAATTTATTTATTTAATATTATTCTTAATAATAATTTTACACATAAGTCCAATAATCGTAAAAAAATTCTATTAATTGGTGAATGCTACTAGCAAATTATGGGTGGCAATAAACCAAACCTAATTGAAGACAATGCATGGAGAGAGGACATAAATGCCCTCTGTTTTCAGCAGCCGTCTGCTGTCCATAATGGGCCTTTTCGTCATATAAATTAAGAAAGTAAAAAGGGATGGGTGGAAAAATTGCCACAAATCTCACTGTTCCAAGCGCAAGCGAAGAGGGATTTCCGACCACTCTCCACTCTCCACTTCGCTGCTGGGAATCTCCGCCGGTAGCATAAACGACCCTTGAGCTCTGGTATCTTGTCTTCTTCTTCTTCTTCTTCTTCTTCTTCTTCTGTTTTTATATTTCTATTATTGCTTTGTTTTACCATTAATTCAGAGTATGTTTGTTTGGATTAAAATATTTTCTGAAACAAAAACAAATAAAGTTTGTTCTCCTCTTCTTTTTATAATGTTTCTTGAAATGGGTTTCCTCTCAAAGGTTGAATGGATGGTTGGTAAGGCTTGATGACACATTGCTTTAAACATTTATTGACTTTTGCAGCAGCAGCAGCAGTAATGGCGGAGAAAGGAGGAAAAGGGTTTTCAGTCCCCAACAAAGGAGGAAAATCTTCTCTCAAATCTCCCACTTCAAAGGAAGGTTCGTTTTTATTTTATTATACCCAGAAAATCCCCCTTTTAATCAAGCCTGCATCTTGCGACTTGTCTAATTACGTTTGATAAATGCATTTTTTTAATGGTTTAATGACATCTTCATTCAATTCACATCCCATATCAGCAGGACTGTGGAATGTAGTTTGTGCAATCATACAATTTAGGATATATGGCTTTAAGATAAATTTATTTCATTTTATTTTTATTTTTTTAATGGCATTAGTTCGATATTCGAGTAGTTTGTTGTTTTAAATGGTTCTAAGGTTGCTCTTGTTTTGATTTTTCCATTCTTGGTTTTTGTTTTCTTGTGTAGCATCCTTGAAAGGGAAAGATGATACCTCTGCAAAGTCAAAGCGGGGAAGGAAAGTTCAGTTCAATTCTCAAGGTTATAACTTTATTTTTACTATTTTGTGCTTGTGTATGTGTATGCGTATGCGTGTGTGCGCGCGCTCTTTTTTAATGATATTGTTATCTTATACAATCTTGTGTACTTGTTTGAAGAACAAAGAGAGCCCCCCCACCCCCCCCAAAAAAAAAAAACCCAATTTTTTCTCTATCTAAAATGGTGCTATTAATACTTTTAGGTTCACTGGAAGACAAGATTAATATTTCATCAAAATCTGGTGGGAAGCTTGAAATTCCGTCTGTTAAAGGTTCAATTTTCATAAACCTTTCTGTAATTTTCCATTTTTCAACTTGTCTCTATTTCTTACTGGTGATTTAGTTTTGGATAGATTTTTCACTGTTTGTGTTGAGTTATTTATTTATTTTTTGTCTGCAAAAATGTGTAATTTTCAAAGGTGATTGGATCAAAGGAGGTAAAGGAGACAGTCTTGTAAATGGTGGAACTGGAAAGGCTTCTGTGCCAAAAGAACCAGCTAAATTGGAGCTCAAAATCGAGCACGGTTGGTACTTACCTTGGATAATCAATTTTATATTTTGTTTTGGTTTGAAGATGTGATAGTGATTTTCTGGTTGTTTATCGCTCTGTTTTTTTTGGTGTCTGGGTTCTTAATCTTATTTATCACTAACTCACTATGTCTGGATGAAACACTACATTCTTGTATTTACTTCTTTCCAAGTCAATCAATTAGTAAATAAATTTGCTTTGCTACTAGAAATTAGATGAAATTGTCAATGTCTTTTATAAATTATAACAGCTAGGCTTAGTCTGGGGTTGATTACAGAGCTAGTACTCTCAATTCAAGAAGTGGACACGTGTTTTTAAATCTGCAGGGTTTTATCTCTTCATTTTTTTTTTCTTTTTTATCTCCATGGTAATTAGTGATACTGGATGGGCAAAAGGAATGTTGGTTGAGGCAATTTGAATTGGCTTGATTGTCAATAAATAATTGGAGGATATTTCCCTAAATAGGATTGGATGCCATAAAGAACTCCTGTAGTAGACCCCAAGTGGTTTAGATTAAGGCCTTTTTAGTTAGCAAATCTTTAGTAATTTTATTGCCAGAGACATGTTCTGTAATGGAATTTGCATTTTGCAAAAAGAATTTTTGAGATGGGTGCAATGTTATTTTCCCTTAAATACATAAAGAATGGAGATCTTTAGTGCAAATGTGTGAGAAACAACTACAACATTAATAAGAGACAGCAGAAGTTGTGCTTGTTGACTAGTAAGGAAACATGTTTTCTAGTGGAACTAGTAATTTCACGTGTCTCATATACTTTCCCATGGAATTCTTTCTATATTTTTGTTTTGTTGTCTGCACCTCTGTGGTGTTACTTAAACTCGTTCCCTCATCAGCAACTATGTTATTTTGCTATTGTAATTATTAGAATTTTCTTCTTGTATTAAGTGCTGTTGTTCCTTTTGCATTTTGAATTCCTGTTGAATTTGTAATCCAATTTTTTCTATTTAAAGTTATGTAGAAAAGAGGGGAGGGGGGGGGGGGGGGCGCTAAGCACTGTTTCACTTTCTGTGATTTTCTATCTGTAGCAAGGCACTAAGGCCTTAGGGTATATTTGGTGGTGGATGTCGAGATGAGGGAGATCTTAGCCTCATAATGTCTCACCACCAGCCTCGGGTGTTCATTCTGTTGATAGTACTAATGTATTTTTTAGGGGAGATTTTGTTTGTTTAAGAGAAATTTATTTTTTAACCCATTGTCAAATAGGATATGTGCTTTAGTAGGATATCACTAAATTACTATCACTGTTTGTGATTTTTGCAGAACTTCCAAAGAATTCCAAATGCCTGATGGACTGTGAGGCTGCACAAATCTTAGAAGGAATCCAGGAGCAGATGCTCATTTTGTCTGAAGATCCGACAATCAAAATTCCTTTGTGAGAAACATATTAATGCTATATATTTTAGTTTTGAATGATGGCCTAGGTAATTTAAGACTTAAGAATGTGCGAAGAGCTTTAATAAGTTTGTTGCTTTCAGATCCTTTGACAGGGGCCTGCAGTATGCCAAAACTGGTGGCCATTATACAAGTCCCCAGTCTGTTAGACGAGTTCTTGAGTATCCTTTTCCTTTTCTTTTTTCCTTTTTTTTTTAAGCCACTTTTTATACAAGAATACCTGTCACTACTTATGTTACGTGACATTATTTTTAATGGTCCATTTGCTGTTGAACCCTTAACTCCAATAGGACTCTTTCAAAACATGGTGTTTCTGATGGCGAGGTTTCACTCTCAACCCAAGTTACTTAATTCTTGAAAGTCATGCAGTGCTCTTGATTTTAATTTTGACTGCAGATATGCCTGATTGCCAACATTTGTCCAGAAACTGTTCATGAAGTCTTTTCTCTTATCCCATCCTTGAAGGTATGGCATATCTGAGGGGGTTTTTTTTTTTTTTTTCAAGTGTTTCTTTAAAACCATTGGGAAAGGAATTTGGTTTCACAGATGGTATTCAAAGGTAGAGGATACAAAATTGCTTATATTTATTCAAGATTCTGCTGCTTAAATGCTTATGACTGTTTCTCCATTTATTTATGAACAATGAAGAGGCGCAAGTGGTGCTCACTGTTAAAATAACTGAAGATTCAAACTATTATCTTTAAGGCCAAATAGAACCTTTTTAATTTGCTTGTAATTATGAACACTATGGAATCTTTCAGAAGTCAAAGCCATGGAATATAAGGATTAGATTTCCAGGTTTGTAAGGCTTTAAGATTTGTTTGATCGCATCTCCAGATGAAAGGTAGATAGCAGTGAAGATAGATTAAAAGGAATAGTGAGAAGGATTCTTTAAATTCTGTTGAAATTTTGCATTGTCATCAAATAATAATGTTTAATGCCAGTTTTGGTGAGTTATAAATCTATATTGGTTCATTTGCTTCTCTCTTAGTGAATCCTTCTACTTTTCAGCTATTTAGCGGTAGTGTCTCATCTGTTACTTTGCCCGCAGAAGTGTCTACCTTTTCTTTTCTCATTTATTTATTTATTTATAATTTCCCGTTACTTGCAGTTGTATCATTCATTGCTTTTGTCTGCTAATTTTACCGTCATTGTGAAACTACTTCCTGAAGTTCTCAACCCTCAGATCTCGGGCTTGTGCTAAATAGTCCAATCTAGTTTGTGTAAAGCTCTGTGGTGAATTAGCCTTGGCTGAATTAAAGCCATGGCTATGGAAAAGGATTGGAATTCCTGTTAGCCAGGGGTCATGCCTGTTGAAGTATTGGATGCAATGGCCAAGGAAACCCCATCATTATTTGCAAAATTTACAGTTTGGACTTTGGAGAAACTGAAAGTACTTGTTGTTCTCTCATGCATTCAGAGTGCAATTGGGAGAAACTAGATATCTCCATGTTATATTATTTTAATGACAATTGAATAAAGTCAGTCAAGTGTTTTGCTCTCTCTCTCTCTCTCTGAAATAATTATTAATTGAAAGTAATGTTTGATTGCCTCAGTTAATACAATATTATCTCGGTTCTTCAATCATTGCATGATGCTACTTTGTTGTTACATTCTCTTCCAGGCTAAGAGAAGCAAGCTCACAGAACCCCTCACCAATGTATTAAGTGAGCTAGCTAAGCTTAAACACTCAACATCAAGTCCCTGCACAGAGTAATCTCTGGTAAGATACTTCATTTTCTGCTTGAGCTTGGGATATTCTTATTTGCTGTCTGGCAATGTGGTGGTTCTGTTTTATTGTTTGGTTTTCTACTAAAACAAGTTCAGGTTGTTCTTACTTTGAAGGTCTGGGAGATGTGAATCTGGCACCACTTTTTTCGAAGGGCCGAGCTTGTGCAGGCTATTTTTGCAAAGAGGCAGCAGTGTCAACTTTCCTTTTGTTACATGTAGTTTCTGGTATTACCTTTTCATTAGAGATGATGTGAATATCCTTATTCTAGGAATATGCAACTGTTGCTCTTGTGTGAGCCTTTGCTAATCTATGTGAATTAACCTTGAACAGATTGAAAAAGAGGAAAACAATGAGGTTGTATCTATTGCAGGATTCCAATTATACATTGCATTCTGTGGCATGAATCGTGATAATTATATTTCCCTAACCATACAATATTTTTTGGTTGATTGGTTGATCACTGAATTAATAATACAATATGAGAGAATAATGTGTATTATATATCTTATTATATATAATGCAGTACGTCTTACATGGCAGTCTAATAGTCTTTCCCTCCATATTCTTCTCTTCTCTTCTTAATTTTCTCATTCCCTTATTTCTTACTCCTTAATTTTCTCTATTCTCTTGGTTCTAGCCCACTGTAGTCTTCCCCTCATATATTCTATTCTCTTCCTTACTTTTTATTGGTAATGGCCTCACTTTAAAATAATTATAACATTGGTTTAACTAATTGTTATATTGCCAGAAGATATACATCATAGAACTAGTCTTAAGTTGTTAATGGGGAAGGCACAACAAATAGGCCAAGAACCTCATTCATGAGGAATGGAACCCAAAACCTCATCCCAGACATGAATGCCGAGCCAAAGCTCATGTTCCATTGATTTAACTAATTCAGTGAAACAAAAAATTTTAAAGATTTTTTTTATTCATTTCACAAGTGAGTCCCATCTAAAATTTCTCTTTCCATATATATATATATAATTTTAATTGTGGATTCCACCTAACTTCTCCATCCTCCTCTAAACTATTTTTCTTATTTTTTATATAAAAATTGGTTCCACTTAACATTCTACTTTTCATATGGTATTTAATTTTTTTTTTTTTAAATAATACATCTCACTTAATTTTTTCCAGTCTCTTTTAGCGTTTTTAATCAACGTTATGTATTAAAATACATGCTCTAATCCTATAAATTTAATTTAGATCGAACGGTCAAGATCGTCAAATTAAAATAATTATTTTATACAGTTGTAATTTATTATATAAGATTTTAGTAATAAGTCTCGCGCACTGCACCAAGGTTTGCACTTGTATATATGTGTATATATATAGATAGGGCTTCTATTATAAGGTGCAACTTACACAATTTCATGTTCGCCAAAATTTACAATGATCCAACGGACAATTTCTGAAAAATGTCAAAATGAAAAATTGTGACTTTTTTGTTCTTTAAAATGTCACCAGTTTTTCTAGTTAGTTTTTTAACGAAATGATTGTTGGATCATTATAATTTTTGGCGAACATGAAATTCACAAGTATTTCATCTAATCCAACGATCCGTTTTCAAATATATGACGTGCATTTGGCCCTATAGAGGTTTAATAGAAGCCTGTATACATATGCATTCTTTCTATTATAAGATCACCTTACTCAAATGTCACCAGTTTTTTCTAGTTGAGTTTTTCAGAAACTAACCATTGTATCACGGTGATTTTTTTGCAAATATGAAATTCATTAGTAGTTCATCTAATTCAACAATCAATTTTTCAAAATTCGTTATGTATTTGGCCATACATAAATCACCTTACACAAAGTTGCATAAAGTGCAACCTATAATAGAAGGAAAATAAGGGAATGAGAGAATGTAACCCAAAAATTACAAGAATTTAGTAGGGCATATAACCCAAAGGCCCATTTTGTATTCACTTTGTCTAAAATTACTTTTAGAGAAATCTCTCTTCATTTATATTAGTAGAGTTGTCCAAATCATCTTTTGATGAATCGAAATTTTTATATTAAAAGTAATTATGACAAAAGCTAGGCGGTTTAACTTTTGCCAATCATCCTATCTCCCTCAAGTCATCTAGAAGTGATTGTTACTTATTTCTTTAAATTAAGTGAATTTTTTAAATTTAAAACTGATTTAAGGTAAAGATAATCCAAACAATGGCCAAATAGAATCAAGCATATTTGAGGAATTCATGCAACCAATCCCAAATAGTTGGGATAAAGTGTTGAAATTAGATCACGTTCATTCAATAAATTAGATGTTGATGCTGCACATGATTCAAAAGTTTAGAAAAGGGAACATCACTAGATTTGGTTTCTAAAAGATAAAAATCCCTAAATTTAGAGCTTTATACCACAAGACACATGAGAATTCCAAATTCCTTTGCCTATTTGTCATGTTAAAAAATTCTTAGACTTAGTGGTATAAAACCCCCATGTTAGGAACTTATGGGTAATGTAACCCAAAAGATTAATTGTAACTTGCTTTTAGGGGCTATTTGCTTTAGCTTCCTTCTTTTTTTATTTTATTTTATTTTTTTTAAAATTACTTTTGAAGAATTATCTCTTCTGGTCAAACCATGTTTTAACAAAACAAATTTTCATTTTAATAATATTAATGGCTGTGGCAAAAGTTCGGAGTTGACAAAAGTTGGAAGTTGAGGTCTCCTATCTTTTGTCAATCACTTTTATTATAAATTTTGCCAACCATCTTATCATCCCCAAGTCATCTAAATGTATCCCTCACTTCATCTCTTAAATTAAGTACCCATTCGTATTATATTTTCTTAAAATCAATTTTGAAACTTAAAATTCCACTTTATCAAAGAGATGGTATTATAATCACATTTAGAAATCTTGGGGGGTGATAGGATGGATGGCAAAATTTTCATATTAAAAGTAATTGTTGCAAAAGTTCACGGACTCCACTTTTGCCACAATCACTTCTAATATGAAGTTTTCAATATGATTTGAACACAACTTTGAAGAGATATGTGAAAAAATAATTCTCGAAAAATGATTCTTACCAAAAAA
>JAESVK010000865.1:425630-438213 GCA_017140935.1 Hamamelis virginiana | reverse complement strand
ATCCAACGGTTGGTTTCTGAGAAAACTGACTGCTAAAAAATGATAACATTTTAAAGAACAAAAAAGTCATAGTTTTTTAGTAGTCAGTTTTCTCAGAAACCAACTGTTGGATCACTGTGATTTTTGGCAGAAATGACATACATTATAGGCGTATCTAATCCAATGGTCAGTTTTAAAAATTTTCATCACAAGTGGCTGTAGAGGAGGGCACCTGATGCAAGATGCATCAAGTGCACCTTATATTAGCACCTGTGTGTGTGTGTGTGTGTGTGTGTGTGTGTGTGTATTATGCAGTGAACCTAATATTTTCCTGCTCTCCCAATGTTTTGAGATCACATGACTTCCCTTCTAAAAAGCTTAGGCAAGCCAAACGTTACAAGTCACCCAAGCATAAAACTATTAGTTTTATAGTTCAAAATAGTTGTTATATATGTGTCACTATACCTCATCAAATGGCCCATGGCCTGGCCCAAGCGGCATCGGGCTTAAGCCTAGCCCGGGCTCAAGGTTGAGCTAGTCTAGCCCAGCCCGGCCATAACCTTAAGTGGGTAGGGCCAAGGAGAGACAAAAAGTAGCATGCACCATTGGAGTAGCTCTAGCAAAATGCATATTCATTTTCATTGTAGCTAAAATGGCTTTTGCCATTGGAGATGCTCTAGGTAAACCATTTACAAATATGAAAGCATTGTTACTAGTAGTAAACCAAGTAATTAACTCAATGGAATACTATCTTACTTCTAACAAGTAAGTGTTGATTCCAAATTGAGATATAGTGTTCTCTAAGTCCTATAATTAATCATCCAAAATATCAAGTATAATCCAAAGGATCCCACTTATTGATAAATCAAAGTGATAAATAATATCAAAATAGTATCCAAAATATCAAAGCGTTGTTACTAGTAATCAACCAATTAATTAACTCAAGGGAATACTATCTTACTTCTACCAAGTCAGCGTGGATTCCATATTGAGATATAAGGTTCTCTAAGTCCTATAATTAATCATCCAAAATATCAAGGTATTAATCCAAAGGATCCCACTTATTGATAAATCAAAGTGATGAGTAATATCAAAATAGTATCCAAAATATCAAAGAGTAATCAACCAATTAATTAACTCAAGGGAATACTATCTTACTTCTACCAAGTCAACGTGGATTCCATATTGAGATATAAGGTTCTCTAAGTCTTATAATTAATCATCCAAAATATCAAGGTATTAATCCAAAGGATCCCACTCATTGATAAATCAAAGCGACTAATAAATAATAATAGGATTCGCAACTTCCTCAACATTAAGAGCATGTAGCCCATTAGTGATTACGAGCATCACATCATGATCGATAGTTATTTATATGATGTGTCACTCATGATTATGATGTGTCAATCTATAGTCAAGTAAGTCAACCACTCTAATGATTGATAAAAATCAACCCATAACATGGTATTGACATACTACAACCTTCCAGAAAAGATGCTCAGTCTTATTCCCTGTTGTGACATGTCTAAGGAGCAAAACTGGTGATCCATATATCTCATATGTAAAACAGTAAAACACATTTACATAATTAAATCACATCAATACATCCTTAAAATTCCATTCGTCACATGAAAGTAAAACTATCCATCTCATGAATAACCATGTCTATATGTATGCAATGTGTAATATAAATAAATAAAACTATTTATTAATCAATAAAAGGGTATAGATAATTGTTTTTGAAGACATAATCCCAACAATAACATGTAACATTCCCCTATAATCCTCCCAAATAAGATGCTATAAGAGTGAAAGCCATAGCAAGGGCAAAGCCACTGGTTGATCATATGTCTTCATATTTTTCATGCATTATTCCTACCATTTTGTGCATACTTGAGCCACTTATATTAGTGAATAGGTGTTTTTAAAGTTTTTCATGTTTTTTCCATTTTGTAGGCAAAATGCAATAAAGATGATGCTTTTGGATGCAAAATGGGGGCTTGGAGAGAACTCTCGAAAGTCTTCAAAAGTCATGGGGCTTATAAGGCATGCTTCTAAATATGTCTAGAGACTACATATCAAATTTTAGCCAAATGACAAATGGTTTGGAAGATATAAGCAAACAAAGTCAACTAGTGCAAAATAAAGGACCAATCTGGGTATTTATGGAATCTCTCTCTCCAAAACGAATCTAACTATGAGACTACCATGGTTAGAAACTAGACTTCTCAAGCTTTCCAACCGTATAAAGATCACCCAGATAATGCACTCTTGCAATATCGGTAATGGCCATCCGAGACAAACATTTTATGGTCTTTTTGTGTATTATTGATGGGCAAAAGTGTATTTTTACCTCTTGGAGATATATATACACATATAAAATTCCCATTTTCAGCTAGGGTTTTTGGACGTTTTCACTTCCCTTCTCTTTTCTTTTTGTTTTTCATCTCCTCCCCAAAGGGTTTGGGAGAGTTAGGATAGTTTAGGTTAGTTTTTCCTTATCTTTTCATTTATATCATGTAATCCTTATAGATTTAAGTTTGTACTTTGTATTTTTGCTTTCATTTTATGCAAGAATCACTTAGTTTTATATTTGTTTTCTTTCCTTTTATGGCTTTCTGAGTAGTTGGGTTGGATTCAAGGGTGGATTTCCATTCTACAACAAAGGTAACGTGATTTTCTCCATTTTTATGCTTTGAATGTTTGTTGAATTATGCTAAATACTCCCCCATCTTCAAATCCATAAGGTTTTGCTCACTATGACCATTTGTAGACAGGATTTTCTGACACAAGTGGTGCTTAGTATTTAATGCACTCCAAGTGTTTGCTAGAATGCCTCAATAAGTATTTTCCATTATTCAACCCTATTTTCTTTGTGATTTGTGTTTGAATGGTTATAAATGCTTTCCATATTTCAATTTTCTTGGTTTGGCATCATCTTGACTATATGTAGACAAATAAAGCTTGGCACATGTAGTGCTTAAGATGTTTTCTTTTGACTACTTGTAGACGAATAAGTTTTGGCATATATAGTGCTTGATATTCATATGCACTCCAAGTGTTTGATAAAATGTCCAAGAAAGTATTAACTTCCATTTAGCACACGTGTACCTTATATTTGCTAAATATTCCGATTTGAATAATTCTTCAATGAATCTCAATTGAGTTATAACATGCGAGAGATTTGTATATCTTGGTTGTGGATGAAATGAAACCTAAGAATCCAACAATTTACATTTCCTTGCTTTAGCTTTAGTTTAGTTAGCTCTCTTCACTCCTCACCATTGACTTCACATCCAATCCCTGTAGAGATGGCCATGGATACTCCCATGAATTACTATGCTTGACGACGATAGATCCTACGCTTGGGATTGCACTACAACTCTGAACATCAAGCAGCAACATGGAATTGAATGAGTTTTATATTAATTGTAAATTTTCCCCCCACTAAATTTGTTTGTCTTCTTGATTTATGTTTTAGCTTTTAAACCCCACCTCAATCTTTTTATTTTTCCCCTCATTTTTCCTCTCTCTATATGTAATTTAACTCCTTTTTTTTTTTTTTTTTGTAATTTTAAGCTCTCTCTCTCTCTCTCTCTCTATCTATCTATCTCTCTATCTCTCTATCTATCCTACGCTTGGGATTGCACTACAACTCTGAAGCAGCAACATGGAATTGAATGAGTTTTTTTTTTTTTTTTATATTTAATCCTTTTTTTTTTTTTTTTTTTTTTTTGTGTAATTCTATCTATCTATCTATCTATGCTATCTATCTATCTATCTATCTATGCTATCTATCTATGCTATCTATGCTATCTAAGCTATCTATCTATGCTAGCTAAGCTATCTATGCTATCTATGCTAAGCTATCTAGCTATCTATGCTATCTATGCTATCTATCTATGCTAGCTATGCTAGCTATCTATGCTATCTATGCTAGCTATCTATGCTATCTATGCTTGCTATCTATGCTATCTATCCATGCTATCTATCTATCTATCCATGCTATCTATGCTATCTATCCATGCTATCTATGCTTGCTATCTATGCTATCTATGCTATCTATCTATGCAATCTATGCTATCTATGCTATCTATCTATGCAATCTATGCTATCTATGCTATCTATCTATGTATATATATATATATATATATATATATATGCTACTAATATTAGGTGCACCTGATGCATCTAGCATCAAGTAACCTCTGGTAGAGCCACTTGTGAGATGCATCTAGCATCAAGTAACCTCTTGTAGAGCCACTTGTGAGAAAAATTTTGGAAAACTGACCGTTGGATTAGATACCCCTACCATGTATGTAATGCCTGCCAAAAATCACATTGATCCAACGGTTGGTTTTTAAGACAGACTGAAAAAATGATAACATTTTAAAGAACAAAAAAGTCACAGTTTTTCAAAGTTACATTTTTTAAAAACCAACCGTTTGATCAATATGATTTTTGGCAGGCATAACATACATGATATGGGTATCTAATCAAACAGTCAGTTTTTCAAAATTTTCACCGCAAGTGGCTCTAAAAGAAGACACCTGATGCAAGACACATCGGGTGCACCTGATATTAGCAGCTCTGTATATATGTATGTATGTATATATACAAGCATGCTATTATAAGGTGCGCCTTACGCAAGTTTGCATACGGTAACCTGCTTTCAAACAATGTGAGACACATATTTTGAGACTGACAATTGGAATAGATATTAATCTTATGCATGTCATGCATACCAAAAATCACATTGATCTAACTGTCAGTTTCTCAAAAAGTCACTGTGAGAAACTATCACAACGATGAGTTTCTCAAAATATCTACCCAAATTGACTAAAAACAAGTCACCCTAGGCAAAGTAGGGTAAGGTGCACCTTATAATAGCATGTCAGTGCGTGTGTGTGATATAGCGCTCCTGTTAATCGATACTCTCTCGATATATATAAGGGGGGAAAAGCCCCATTTATTGATTCATGATTGAAACAAGGAACCCCATCAATTGATCGAAAGTTGGAACTTTGATTCTTTGAACCCCATATAAGTCTGTGTTCCAGCTGCTACGATTGGCCTGTTCTTGTTTTTCTTCCAATTGTTTCATATGATTTTATTACAAAATGGAAATTGATTGACGATGAAAACATGGAAGAAAATGGCTGTTTGGTTCTAATTTCAACTGAATTCAATGATTATATACTACAAAAAAGTTTGTTTATAGTGTTTGGTTTGAAATTGGTTAATTTCAAAATATATAATCAGGATTTTTAGGATCTGCTTGGTTTGGAATTCGATAATTAGAGTGCAGAAATTATGTATCTGTTAAGATCACTTTTAGGCAATTTGAAATTTGTTAGTTTCAGGGGTCTGTTAGTTTTAGATGCATTTGGTTCTGATTTTTATTCAATTTGATGGTCATCTTGTAATTATTTTTTTAACTTTTGGAAAAGAAAACAGATGGTTGGTAACATTTTGTTTGGAATTGCTTTAATTTCAAGCTTTTAATGAAGGTTCGGATGTAATTTTGCATTGGTTCTGAATTTTATGACAGATTGCTTTTATTTCACTCTTTTCTAAAGAAGATTGTTGGACATTTGTTTTGGAATTGACTAGTTTTAGGAAGTTATCAGGTTTCAAATGTGGTAGTTCTCGATTTTCATTGAATTTGATAGACATATTGCACTTCTGAGATTGAACCCAAGACCTCTCTCCAGTCGGTGTCTACCACCTTAAGATTTGTACATGTGGTTGGGCAAAGGATGAACTGTACAGAGTCAATGAAGAAAAAATGGACTCACGATGCTCATGAAAGAAGATGTATGCGAGCTTAGATTAAATTAAAATGTTAAATAAATCACCATAGCCAATTACGGAAAAAAAACTGTACCAAATTGGTTTCTTTAATTTATAAATTAGTATAGAACACAAACAACCAACCAAAGTTAAACCAAAAAACCCCCACCCCAAAAAATAAATAAATAAATTCCCGGCTCACCCCTAAGTATCAGGTAACATATTATAATCACTTGCATAAAAATCATCACCCCAAATATTTATCCTAAACACATTAATGATGGAATAATAACACTGACACAGTCCCTACAAACAAAAGTAAACTCACATAGCACTCATATTAACACAAAGATCAATAACATTCAAAACAAACAAATTGAATAGATTTTGCAAAAAATTAAAGAAACTAACAAGTCTCATACCGATCAGTTATATACTCGAGAAGATCATCAGTGCCGAAATTCTGAACAGTGATGTCGACCAGTTCACCACAGCTCCTATCAACGGCGTTCCGCACCATCTTCTCGAGATCGTAATCCAAGTTCCAATCCCCTATGTTGCTAATATTTATGGACCTCCACATCAGAGGGTCCTTGCAGATCTTGCGCCACGAGGAGCACACGTTTTGCGTACTGGTGAGGATATCGACTGCGCCAAGCTTCAGAAATATCATGGACGTCAAATCGCGAGGTAGCTCCAGCCAGTTTCTCGATTCACGGGAGGAGACTGGAGCTATGGATTCCATGAGACCGAAAAAATTGATGAGAAAGTCGATTGGATTTTCCAGGAGAGTTGTGGGGATTTTTTTTATTTTAAGGGTTTTCAAGGAAAATGGAAGAAGGCGAAGAAGATCGCTTTCTTTCTAGGGTTTCGGTGGTGGAAGGGAAATGAGGATAATTGGTTATCACAGGGAAATGACGAATTTTCAAGGGCCTCGGATTTGGTTCAGACCCGCCCGTTTAAAAGATTCGTGTATGTGTCATGTGTGTTCTCTGGGAGATGGATGAATTTGAAAGTAAACACGTCACGCTCCCACCGTATTTTGCGCTTTGACTTTTGAGTCCGTCCATTTTTACTTTCATGTCACTTTCATTTTCATTTCCACGACTATCAATATTAGTATTAATTTTAATAAAATATAGAGATGTGGATACAAATATACTATATTTATCATAGATGCACCGAGATTTTTATATAAAATGCACCGATATAAAGTTGCATTAGGTGATCTCCGTAGGTTTAATTTCATAATATATTTTGAAAAATCGACTATCGGATTAGATTCATCTCTTATAAATATCATGTTAATTTGTAAAAAATCAAGCTGATCCAACATTAGATTAAAAAAAAAAAAAATTCAACTGTGAAAATATGGTGGCATTTTGAAAAACAAAAATGTCAGTTTTTATTCTAACATTTTTCAAAAAATGACCGTTGCATCAACATGATTTTTTATGACATTCATAAGAGGAAAATCTAATCCAATTGTCGATTTTTCAAAATATATTATGCAACTGTCCGAACGAAGATCACCTGACACAACTTTATACCAGGTGCACCTTATATTAGCATCTTTGTATAAATATAAATATATATTAGTATTTATTTGAACTCATTAGAGCATCTCTAGTGTTGTATGTAAAATCAAATACATATCCATTTTTTTGATATGGATTGCCATTTTGGTGCTCCAATGGTGACGCAAAATTGCAAATCCATATCCAAAAATATGGATCAACATCTTTTGAGCAAAATTGAAATTCAAATTCGGATATCAATTCGCTTTGATGCATATGTGCCATTTCATCATTTTTTTTTCCACATTTTTCTTTCCAAATCCAAATTTGGGTAATGCACCATTGCAGCACCTTGAGCCAAATGGCTGTCCATTTTCACCGTAACTATACAAAAACTAGATTTGGATATAAATATTTGCATTTTACCATTGGAAATGCTCTTAATATCTAGACATACAGATCTGTATATATTTTATGTCCATAATGATATAAATAGTTTCAATCCCGTAAACATATACTTAAATAAATTATGTAAGTATGAAGCTAATAGATAATTTTGAGATGCATATTTTTAAAAACTGACAGTTGAATTAGATATTCTTCCTTGTGGATGTCATGCATGCTATAAATCATAGTAGTCCAATATCAAAATCTCAAAATAATGAAAATATAGACTATGAAAACTGTTATGGCTGAAAACTGTCATAACTTTTCTTAGTGACATTTCTAAGAATCCAAGCGTTAGATCACTTTGATTTTTGGCATACATGACATGCATAAGTATAGAATGTCAAAATCTCAAAATAAGGACTATGAAAACTATGATCACTGAAAATTGTCACAGCTTTTCTCAGTGATATTTCTGAGAAACTAAGCTTTCGATCACTGTGATTTTTGGCATGCATGATATTCATAAGAAGAATATTCAATCCAACTCTCAGTTTTCAAAATATGTATCCCACAATTTTGTATATGCTTATATAAGTTTATGTAAGTATATGCTAACAAGATCATTTCTGATAATTAATATAAATATAGAATTTAAAAAACCGACTATTGGATTAGATATCCCTACATCTTACTATTAGAGTTTTGTTTTCTACTGTACCTTTTACAGATCTAGGGCCAAATGCTAGCCATTTTTTTTGTCGAATTTGTTGTTTTTTTTTCTTCTCTTACACCACAATGGTGTATATGTACTTGTTCATGACATGTTTGATGAATGCTTCTATGGTGATAAAAGCCACAAATTTATAATATGTGTACTCATTTAGTTTAGTCGTTATTGCTTAAAAAATATAAACTTGTAAAGTTTAAAGAATCATTAAAAAAATTTCTAGGGTTTTGATTGGACAATAACATTCTGTTCCATATCATTTTTTACACTTTGGCTTGGAATTTTTTAGTCTACTATTCAATTGTCTGCTGGTATTATATTTCTAAAGAAATGCCCCTACATTGACAAAACCCACAAATTTATAGTATGCTTGGTTAGTTTGGTTGTTATGGTTGAAAATTCTATGTTTGGTAATATTAATTTGAAGAAAAAAACTAAGATATTTCTTAGAGTTTCATTAGACAAGAACATTTTATTCCATGCCATTTTTTCTAGTTTGGTTGTTATTGCTTGGAATGTTCGAGGATTGAGATGTATAACACCATGGTTTTGATAGACTCTTTTATGAACAAATAACATTGCCTTTTCCAACATCCCTTTGTTGGTTTCTTTGCATACAAATTGGCTTTCGCTTGTGGTGTGCAGACGTGCCAGAACCAAATTGGTTCAACTTAAAGCTAATTTTTTTGACCTCGAGCGCCGGTTAATTAGAAAAAAGCCAAGAAATCAATCAAATATTCTGATGGTAATTAACCTATTTCCATGACATGAATCCTATTTAAATATGAACCACTTTTTTGTTGTTGTATCTGCTTATCTCTACTCTCTAGAACTTAATTTTGACCAAGTCGATCAAAATTATAAAGCAACCAAACTCCTTTTAGTGTCTGATGCTTCACTACCTATTGCTTGCCAAGAAAGTAGGAAACCTCTTCCACCTTTCCAACTTCCTAATCTCATTATATTTTATTAGAATTTTGGACCATCTTCAATACTAATCCAAATTTATACAAACCAGCCCACCTTGATTTGACCATGTTTTGATCGAAATAAAAGTCAATTAATATTTTTATGTTTTCCCAATCATTATAAAATTTATATTTATGGCCTAACACGGTTACATTTTTTCCCACTGGCCAAACATCATCAAGTTTTCATCCAAGGCTGAAGGAAAACAAACAAGACGAGAAGATTCTAGTTCAGAAAGCCAAATGGGATACAAATGTTTTTTGTAACTGAGGATGCGGCTGCCCTATCTATATAACACTCGGTAAATCCGTTCATTGTAGTTTCATCAAAAGTACGTACTACCCCCCAATTTGCATGATAAGCTAGAGCATCTTGGTTGGTTGGTTGGTTGGATTGATTTTTTAGCACTAACACTATGTTTGGATTGAGAGAGTTGGAGAGAAGAGAAGAGAAGAGAAGAGAAGAGATACTATTTAAGTTTCTCTTGTTTAAATTGAGAGAGTTGGAGAGAAAGGGGAGGAGGGGAAGAGAAAGGGGAGAGAAAATGGACCTTATTTTGTTCTCTCCAAATCGGAGAGAAATGGAGAGAAGAGAAGAGAAATGGCTTACATGAGGGGTAATTTTACTATTTTACCATTTCTCTTCATTCTTTAGTTTTTATTTTCTTTTTATGTAAGTAAGGGCATTATTGGAATTTATACATTAAAATCTTTTTTTCTCTTCTCTTATGAAGGCTATCCAAACAGGGTGGAGAGAAAGTCATTTAACTTTCTGCCCTCTCAATCCAAACATGGTGGAGAGAAAGTCATTTAACTTTCTCTTCTCTTCTCTTCTCTCAATCCAAACATAGTGTAAGTGAAAGCTGACATCCCTAACGTTAGAGTTAACTCTAACTCGTGCAATTATTTTATTCCAATCTTGATTTGTACTTCAAAAATATCATTGTCTTCTTTCTTGTACTCTTGAACCTCAAATCCCTACTAAAAACCATGATATATATATATATATATATATATAAATGATCCATTGGGGTCTGGACCCCATTTGGATAAATACGGTCCACTCCTCATTGGGATAGTTGGGACAAGTATTTTGAAAAATCGACCGTTGGATTAGATACTCCTATTACGTATGTCATGTCTGCTAAAAATCACAGTGATTCAACGGCTGGTTCATGAGAAACTATATGTGAAAAAAACTGAAACTTAAAGAAAGATAAAATGTCAGTTTTTTTCACATTCAGTTTTCTCATAAATCAACTGTTGGATCACTGTAATTTTTTGCAGAGATGACATACGTAACAGGAGTATCTAATCCAACGGTCGATTTTTCAAAATACCTGTCTCAACTATCCCAATGAGGAGTGTACCATATTGCAGAAAATGAGCATTTTGAGGAAGATGAGCATTTTCCAAGAAGGAAACTTGGGGAGGTGGAGAGCATTGTAGTCAACATTGGCAGCTTTATTAAATTAAAGAAATTTAAATTGATACTTTTGGATAATTTTCTCCAAAAATAATTGCAATCGTATACCTAGCTCGATTGCTCAGCAATTTTTCAAACTTCTAGCAACATTGCATAAATAAAAAAATTTCGCATAAACGAGGGGCAGCATCTTGCGGAAGATGAGCATTTTCCAAGAAGGAAACTTGGAGAGGTGGAGAGCATTGTAGTCAACATTGGCAGCTTTATTAAATTATTAAATTATTAAATTAAAGAAGGAAACTTGGGGAGGTGGAGAGCATTGTAGTCAACATTAACGAAGGAAACTTGGGGGAGGTGGAGAGCATTGTAGTCAACAGTTGGTTCATCATCACAAACACAAGAGTCAGATGTTAATAACTTTTAAAATCCTGTATTTTATTTGAGTTTTTGAATCATTAACATAACGCCCTTCATTCAGCAAAGAAACTTGGATCCCTTGCTCTAGAATCATGGATGTAAGGCCTAACTCCAACATAGCTGAAGTTCCATTTGCGTATAACATCGCTGAAAAAGTATTGGACAAGCTTTGGTCCCTCGCTCGCCCAGAAATCTTCAAAAGGGGGCTGAAGGAGGTTGAGGACACCTTATCAAGTATGAAAGGAGTGCTGTTGGATGCTGATGAGCAGCAGGCAGAGAATCCCCAGCTTAGGATTGGCTGCGAAAGCTTAAAGAGGTTTGCTATGATGCCGATGATGTGCTGGATGAAATTGAGTACGAAGCTTTGTGGCAGAGACAGAGTAAAAAAAGAAAGGTACGCAATTTCTTTTCATCTTCAGGCCCAATTCACTTCAAAATGAAAGAGATAAGAGAGAGATTAGTTGAAATTGAAGCTGAAAAAGGTAACTTCCATCTCAACGAGCGGACTGAAGATAGGCATCTCAATGAGCGTACCTTTTCTGTGCAACATTCACATCTTATCATTGGAAGAGACGATGATAAAGAAGAAATTGTCCGCCGCCTCTTGATGCAAGTGAGTGATGATGATGATGAGAATGTTTCAGTTATTTCCATTGTTGGAAAGGGTCGTGTGGGTAAGACCACAATTGCCCAATTGGTGTATAATGATGAAAGGGTATCTAGGCATTTCCAGTTGAAAATGTGGGTATATGTCTCAAGAGAAACTGATTTGATAAGGTTGATGAAAAAAATTATTAATTCTGCAACTGATACAAATTCTGACTATTTTAGCATAGACAAAACGCTAACTCTCTTGCAAGATACTCTTAGGGATAAAATGTTTTTACTCGTTTTGGATGATGTTTGGAATCCGGAAACATTGATTGATCTGAAACAAAATTTAATGGTGGCTGCCAAGGGAAGCAAAATCATTGTAACAACACACAGTATGGATCTTCCCTACTGTAGGGGCACTAGTTATCAACACCACCTAAAATGTCTTCCCTATGTGGATTCTTGGTCATTGTTTATGACAAGTGCATTTAGGGAAGGAGAAATGCATCTGTATCCAAACTTATTAGAAATCGGGGCAGAACTTGTGAAAAGGTGTGGCGGCCATCCTCTATCTGCAAGGGCTTTAGGGAGCCTTCTCAGTTCCACAGCTCATGAACATTATTGGATATCTGTAAGGGATAGTGAGATATGGAATTTGGAAGGAGAAGAAAACAGCGTTATACCGGCATTGAGATTGAGCTACAATGCAATGCCATCTTACTTGAAACAATGTTTTTCCTATTCTTCAATTTTCAAAAAGGGTTCCGAAATT
>JAESVK010000865.1:400142-425230 GCA_017140935.1 Hamamelis virginiana | reverse complement strand
GTACTGTACATTTAAAATGCATGATCTCATACACGATCTTGCCCGATTAGTGGCACAGGGTGAGTGTTGTACGGTATCTTTTAATATCCAAAATATTTCTGAAAAGGTTCAACATGTGTCATTATCTTCTACTTCGTTGCCGTTTGAAACAAATGTTCTACAATCCTTACGCGACCTACACAATGTCCGGACCATCCTATTTCCGGTTAAAATGTGGCATTCTAATGTGGTCTGGATGGAAACATACACCTCAAGATTCAATCTCTTGCGGGTGCTAGATTTTAGTTCCTCACATATTTTTGAGTTGCCAATTTCCTTAGGTAACTTAAAGCATTTGAGATATCTCAACATATCCAGTAATAGTAGAATCACATGCCTCCCTAGTTCCATTTGTAAGTTGCTGAATTTGCAAAGTTTAAGACTTGACGGTTGTTGGGAACTTGAGAAGTTGCCTAGTGACATAGGGAAGTTGATCAACCTCAGGCATTTGTTATTGACGACAAAGCAGATGTTTTTGCCAAAGGAAGGAATTGGAAACTTGAAGTCTCTTCGATTTTCGGGGATTGTAGAATGTGCTAATCTGAAATCTTTTGGTGAAGGGATGCAAGGCCTCACTGCTCTTCGAACATTGTTTATCAGTGATTGTGGGAATTTGGAGTCTTTGCCTTCTAGTATGAAACACCTAACTGCTTTAGAGACTTTGTCGATTGAGAATTGTGAAAAGCTTATCCTGACAGAGTGGGAAGAAGACATTCAGGACCTCAGGTTGAGCCTTCAAACACTGTTTATCACAAGGTTACCACAGTTGAAGACTTTGCCCCAATGGCTTCAAGGGGCTAAAGACACTCTACAGCTCATAAGTATTCGAGATTGCTGCGATCTCAAAGCATTGCCAGAGTGGTTACAATATCTCAGCTCACTTCAAAAACTGGAGATTTCCTTATGCCCAAAATTGTGGGCTCTGCCGGAGGGGATGCGTTCCCTCACTACACTAAGGGAATTGAAAATTGAAGATTGTCCTGAATTGAATAGAAGATGCGAAAAGAGCAGAGGCAAGGATTGGCCCAAGATTGCTCATGTCCCCAAGATTATTTGTTTGGAACGAAATTCTGAAATGTTTAGGTAAGAAGGATTTATTTTTATTTTTTTTTTCCTTTTTTGTTCTTCTATTTCATCAAATTCAATTTAACTTTGCATTCTGCATGCTCCATCGTCACTATATATAGTCTTCTCCACTCCTTTTGTTCTTCTTTAAGCTTGTATTTCTATTGCATTCTGTATTTTACCTAATGTTTTATATCAAATTTGCTTTTGATTTTTCTTCTCTTGTTAATTAAGTTTATTTTGAGGACTAAATTTCATGTTATGTTGTAAAAAGATACTAGTGGTGGTTTCTGCAACGTTGTAAATGGTTTCTGATATTATTGTTTAAGAACTGAATGCTTGTTATTTTGGTAATAGTTATTATTTCAAGTTCAATTAAATAGTTACGAAGGAAATTAAATTTTTTAAGTTTTCCTTATCCTTCTATCTTTTCTAGGCAACAAAATACTTTATTTATTCACAGTTGATGTGTGTATGTGTGTAATATATAATATTAGGGGGTGTTTGGGAAACCCAAGAACCAGGTTTTATGGGTATAAGGTGGGTCTAAATGCCTTGAACTGTGTTTGGTAAGTTCAAAAACCAGTTCCTTCTTTTCTTAATTTTGGCCCAAAATCAGGTTACAGCTGCTCCAAGTACCCCCTTGAATTTCAAAAAAACTAGATAAGAAAGAGTATGAAATGGAGAATACAGAGGAAGAAACCCACTCCTTGGCTCCACTTCATCTTCTTCGCTGCTACTACAACATAGCCGCCGCCGCCGCCGCTGCTGCCACCACTGCCACCGCCTCCCCCTTCTTCTTCGTCAATATTGCTCCATTGCCACCGTGTACGCTGCCACTACCTCCTTCTTCTTCTTCGCTATTGCTCCATACCTGCTACCACTACCTCCTCATTCTCCTTTTTCTTCGATACTGCTCCATAGCCGCCGCCGCCTCGTTCTTCTTCTTCGCTGCTGCTCACCACCACTACCGCTACCTTCTTCCTCATCTTCTTTCACACTGCTCCCTTCTTTAACGCTGCTTCCTTCTTAAACAGAGTGTGATATGAAAATTTTTAATGGGAAGTTTTTGATTTTGAGATTATGATTTTGATTAATAATTATATTTTGAAATTGGAAAGTTTTTTGTTATGGTAATTGGGGATTTGTGAGTTAGGTTTTTTATTTGCCAAAAATTGAACCAAGTTAAAACTAAATTTTTGACAAACAACTATAAATTAAAAACCATTCAAGTATAATATGGCTAGACATAAACCAATAATTCATAGCCAAATCCATTACTTACTCTAATAACAGTAGAGGTGTCAGGTGTGAATTTTCCATGTAAAATTGCATTATATTTTGAGAAATAACAAACACATTACTATTCTATATAAAAATAAAATAAGTTTTAAGTTGACAATAAACAAATCAATTTTCTGAATATGATATGAATCGTTTTCTGAAATTCTAACAATTAAATTACTTTTTTAGAAATTTGTAAATCAGTTTTCTGAAATTGTAACAATTAAATATCAGTTTTCTGCAAAAATCACATCAATTTCTGAAAATTTAAATCACTTTTATGGATTGACCACACATCAGATCTTCTCATAAAATTGAACCTTAACACAAAGATCGATGAACAAGGTAGGGGGGGAAAATGCATATACAACGTACTAAAGAATAGAAATACAAAATACTCATATACAAACACAAACATGAAAACAATTCAAACATCTGCAAATCTAAGGATGAATCTCTCTTGGGTTAATCTCTCTTGAGTTTTTTTCTAAGAATGTCTAAACGATCTCACGAATTGAATTGAAACTTGAAATTAAGTGCAAATGGAATCGAAATTGACATTTGGACAAATTGAAATTAACAACGTGCTGGCAAGAAATTGGAAATAGCATTAAAATTAAAGTTTATTGTGCTTGAATTGAAAGTAGACATGCTTGGACTTGAATTGCAACGTACTGAACTTGAAAATGTAATTGCTGCAATTGAAATTTAAAATGTGCTGGAAATGTAAATTGCTTATAAACAAACTTGAAAGGAACTAGATGCTTGGAAACTGTAAATGAAATTAAATGACAATTTGGAATTTTAGAAAACTAGGAATTGGATTGATTGAGAGAGCACTGTGCTGCAGGTTGATTGTTGATGTTGTGTGTATTGCTTTTGCTACTTCCTTCTCTTTAAAAGTTTATCGGTCCGCTATCTCCATTATGTGTTAATTATGAATGCTTCCATCGCAAATGCTAACCACCATGTGTAATTTAACCTCCAAGAACCACGAATATTAAATTGAAACGGAGGGAATATTGCACTTTGAAAGTCAAGGCATGAATATTATGACATGTCCACTAATACCCTTACATAAATTTACAAATTACAACTTTTTTGAATTAAGTCGACCTTTTTTTTTTTTTTTATACGAGGATAAATCATCTCGGTCTGTCCTCTTACGACTTCGAAATCGATATCTAATGCCGTTTAATCAGAGTAAAATCGAGGGACAAACTCCGGATGTGTGCACAGGCTCCTCAACACATGCACCAGTAAGACACGGACTCACATAGTGGTGGGGATTCATGCCCACACCCAGATCCAGAAATTGGTTACCCGTCATTGGAGACTTGTCCTACCAACCTTGCTATGCTGTACGCTCGGGGAGCTGACCCTAAGGTTCGAACCTATTACCACACCTTGGTTTCCAAGGATTGGTTCGAACCTATTACCACACCTTGGTTTCCAAGGATTTTTGACCAAGTGATCTACCCCTTGGGGTTAAATTAAGTCTACTTTATTGATGGAGTTAGAGAAGAGGGTAAAAAAATAAAAAAGAGGAGGGTAAATTTGAAAAAAAAAAGAAGATTTTGATGATAGACATGGAAAGTACAATTATTACACTTTCTTCAATTTTGTGTTTTTCAAAGTATGCAATTAAATTGAAACGAAGGGAGTATTGCTCTAAATTTGGAAATTGGAATTTCAAGCATCCATATCTGCTAAGAAGATTATAGGATCTGTGTGTTCGAAAATAGAAATAAATTCCTCACTAAGCATCTAAACAAGGTGTAAATTTGTCTGTAGAAAAAGCTTCTATAACTATTTTTTATTTTTTAAAATGGACTCTTAGGTTTAAAAAATGATTTTTTTTTTCTCCTAGATGATTCTTTAGAAATTGACCGTTGGATCACTGTCATTTTTGCAAACCATGACATATATAAGAGGGGGTGTCTAATCTAATGGTGGATTATTCAAAATATATTTTACAACTGATTCTAAATGAGGTCACCCGATGTTAGCTCACCTGATCTTATATAATAGTAAAAATGATCCACAGACATCTCTAAAATATAAAGTGTATATAGCCTCATGCACTGTCTTAATGGGCCAAATCTCTTGTTTTCTTTTCTTTTCTTTTCTTTTCTCAATCATCTAGTAGATCCACATCTACCAATAAATTATTTTGTTTAAAAGGCCTCTTATTTTATTTTGTCTTTTCCCAAGTATTGGGTAAGGAGTTAGAATATTAGGAGTTTTAGACTCTCTTTGGATTGAGATAGAGTGACGAAAACAGAATATTTTAGGGTATGTTTGGCCCCCAACTCTGAAAATAGTTTTATGTTTTCTGTTTTCAAGAACGAGAATAGAAAATTGTTTTTGGTTTTTTAAAAACGAAAATTCGTTTGGCATATATAAAATTGAAAACAGTTTTCAAAAACACAAAATAATGAAAATTTGTTTGGTGTAAAATTGTTTTGCATTTTCAATTTTCTCTTCTCTTTTTTTTTTTTTTTGTTTTTTTTAATGTATCACAATTAACCTGAGGTGACTTGTTTTAAGCCGTTGGATTTAGGGAACGGCTGAGATCTCTTGGATGAATAAAAGACACGTGGATTTAATATGACCCCACCCAAAAGACACTTCCTGCGCTCTCCGTTTCTTCTCCACCCTAACCCACGAGCATCAGTTAGGTACCCTCACCGCTGCAATCCATCACTAGGAAGTTTCACAGTTCAGCAACTCTTCCTCCACACACAGATCTGTGCACTCTCTCTCTCTCTTCTTGGTAAATGTTTGATCGATTAACTTTCTCTTTCATCCATTTGGGTAGATTTGGAAAACTCTCGCCGCTGCCGCTGCCGCTACCGCTGCAACCCTACATCTCTCTTAATCTACACTCACAATATACAGCCATAGACATGGATAAAAAAAAAAAAAAACCCAATATTGTAAAATCGTAAAACAGAGCATCACTTTGATCTTCCTCGCAAGCCTAGGATTCCTATTTCAAACATACAGTTCAGAGCTCATCCATGGGATGATTTACAGAATCCACAAAAATGACAGCCGCCGGAAGATGAAGACAGCCGCCGGAAATCGCTGGAAGATTTGGAGATTCGGAGATCGAAAGAAGCTCGGGAGATTCGGTCGCCGGAAATCTCTGTGCGGCTCTTTGTGCTTGGGAGCAATTTGTGATTTGGATATTCAGTCGAAATAAGCTCGGGGAACGAAAAACTGTGATTTGGAGGAGTACGAGAGAGCCCGTGGGTTTTGGAGAACAGAAAACTGTTCCGCTGAAACAATTTTTTTTTGTTTTTGAATTTAAGGCCAAAATTGATCTTGTTTTCCCTTTTTTTAGTTTTTGTTTTCTGAAAACAAGCCAATCAAACAAGTTTTCTCACTTATTTTCTATTTTTTGAACTCTGAAAATAGAAAACTGTTTTTAAAGTTGGATGCCAAACATAGCCTTAATTTCTTAAAACATAAGGCAGGCATTCGACTGTGATCAACTCCAAAAACAATTTTCTAATTGCAAAGTAAAAAAAAAAAATGAAAAACACTGTAAAAACTATGTTAGGGTATCACTTTTTTATTTTCAACATTTAAAAAAAAAAAAAAAAAAACAACCTAAAAAAATGTTTTGCTAATTTATACTATGAAAACAAAATTGAAAATATGAACCAATTTTTTCTTTTTTATATTTTTTTAATTATAAAAATAAATATATATATTTTAAAATTCACAGCCAAACATAACCTAAAATTTTTTATAAAATAGTTGTATCTATTTTTGTTTACTTTCTCTCAACTTTTCCGAATTACAAACAAAAGTTAAGGAATATATATATTCAGTCTAACCATGACCTCCACACGTTACAGTTGGGCCTGAACGTGATAGAAAATAACATTTTAATTCAAAGCAATTTGGTGATCCACAGATTTTCAAATCAGCTTTAGAAAGAGACAAAAGACCCCACAATTAGTGTGGAAATCACTGCACCTCAATCATAAACAAACCAATTAAGCACATGCAATGCACAATACGCGTAAGGTGATTGATGCCTCCATGTATGCGTATCATTAATTATTCAAATTATATATATATATATATATATATATTTAGAAGTGCTATGGTCAAGTCCACCTGATGCTTGTAGAGCTACTTGCGGTACAAATTTTATGATGCTTGTAGAGCTACTTGCGGTACAAATTTTATAAAACTGACCGTTGGATTAGATACCCCAATCATGTGTGTCATGCCTGCCAAAAATCATAGTAATCCAACGGTTGGTTTATGAGAAAACTGACCGTTAAAAATGATAACATTTTAAAAAACAAAAAAGTCACAGTTTTTCAAAGTTACATTTTTCAAAAACCAACCGTTAGATCACTGTGATTTTTGGCAAACATAACATACATAATAGGAGTATCTAATCCAACGATCAGTTTTTCAAAATTTTCATCGCAAATTGCTCTACAAGAAAGCATATGATGATATGTAAAATAGATTTATAAAGCAATAAGAAGAGATCCAGAAGCAAGAGAGCACAGGTGTTTGCGCAAGCAAGTCAAATCAACCAATGGCCAATGAAAAAGTCAAAAGCATCACACCAATAAATCCGTAAAATAATAGCCATGAACCAACCATTCTTCCATGCCTAGACACACACAATATTACATAGAGGAAGGTTGAAGAAAACACCCCCATAGAGAGAGACAGAAAGAGAGAGCGCAAAAGCAATCTCTCTTTCTTGGATCTCTCAATGTGTTTTTTGAAAAACAACTAATATATTTTAATTTTAAAAAATTACCCTTAATTTGCTTTCCATTTTCTTCCATTTTGTTATATAAATTTATATATATATATATAAAGTGGTTATAGCTTGGAGTACCATAGCTTGTCAATTTCTCTTCAAATTTATCTCTGTTTCCGTGTTCTCTCTTCCATTTTCAAGGATATATAATATGAGCAGGGTTCGTAGAAATTTATCTCCTGAATTATGCCATCCTTCATCAAGTACCATGGATGAAAGGCCTGATGATTCCAGTTTTGAAGGTAATTAATTAATCTGTTTTATATTTATATATATATATATATATATATATATATATAACTTGCTTTTTTTTTTCTTTTATAAATATCAATGAATCTCATCAGGACAAGCATATCCCTGATAAGAACACCCCACACACCCACCAAAAAAAATAAAAGAAGAAAAAGCACTATGATACATGCATTAATTTGTGTTGCTGTTTCTATTGATCTCCTTTTTTTTTTTTTTTTTTTTTTTGATCTAATGCTTGACATGCATGAGATAATAAATATTCATAATCATGAAGCTAGGCAGTTTGATTCGAGTCTGAATCCTCTGCTTGAGTTTTTTTGTACTTGGATATGTTTGCGTATATACTTAATATGTTTGGATATGTTTGAGAGAAAGTGAGACTGCAAAAGCAATCTCTCTGCATAAAATGTCTTTGTACCCAAATAAATCTAAGCTAGCACATAAATACCAAAGCAAAGGATCCAGACTCGTTACATTTTATGTAATTATCATGATGCCTACATTAAAATCTTAGCATGCACTTATAAAATTTGTCCCATGTCTTCTTGGTGTAGGTATTGCTACAAATGTGAAGCTATTATTAAAAATAGTTCAAGATCATAATGAGGCATGTGCAAGAGACAATATCGACGAGCGACAAGTTCAACGAGTGGCCGGAATGATGACCATTCTTGATGATGTTAAGTCCCGGATCCAAAAATCTCATTCTTTCGGAAAGAAAAGAGAAGCCGAGCTTAGACGATGCAACACAGATCTTAGGCCTGACCGTGTCGCAAGAGACAAGAGGGCTAATGAAGTGATAACAGATGAAAAACAAAAGTTAAGAAAAGAGCTAACTTCAAGCTTGGCAGCCCGAAAAAGCCTCGAAATGATGTGTTCAAGTGTGGGGAAAGAGAAGGAATTTATGGCGGCGGAGTTGGCGAGAAAAGTTCATGAATTGAGTGGAATGGAAGAACTTGTGAATGATCTAAAAGCCCAAAATGAGATGTTATTAGCAAAAGTACAAACTTGTGCTGCTGAGCACAAAGAGAAGAAATACAGTGTTAGTAGTGGAGGGCTAGGAGAGAGATCACAAGGAAATAATATTAATGTAGCACTTCAAGAGCGAAACAAGGCGCTTTCAGTTCAACTCTTGAAATCACTTGATGGGTATCGATCTTTAAAGAGAAAGTTAAAAGAGGCACAAGAGAAAAATTCAAAACTTCACGGGACAATGGAGGAGATTGGAGAGGAAGTTGAAGTAGGCCTTGACCGAATTCGCGGCTTTCAACAACAGATGGTTACAGGGAAAAATAATGAGGAACAAGTACATATTATTGAGGAGGAGATTTTGGCATTGCAGCATATGTTTGAGTGCTTCAAAATTAAAGTATCAGAGAATGGGAAGAAGAAAAGTTGAATGTGCTAAAACAAAAGGTGAGATCAATGGCTACTAGCTTGTTTTTGTGTGAGAAGAAAAGGGTGAAACACTGAAACAAGACATGCATGCTAGCCTTAATTGGCAGTTTTTGTTTATTCTGATGGTAGGAGATTGGGAAATCAAATATGATTTTCCTATATATATGTTGTATCAAATAAAAGGGAACCATGCAATTGTAATGCATGTGTCCAGAATAGAAGTGATATATTAGTGATGTAGTACATTTTTGCTCTTGTGGAGCTGACTTCTAGTTCAGTTTTCTAGCCTGTCTCTTCTGTCCCCATAGTTTTACAATGCCAGATTTTCTTCTACTTTATTTCCTCCATTGTCTTTGTATCCAAGTAGAATAAATGAAAACATATGAAGTACTTGATGTTCCCATTTGATTGATAGGAAAATGAAAATAAAACTAAATTTTTCTCAGTTTTTGTCGTCTTTTTTTTTTTTTTTTTTTTTTTTTTTGGCATTTGGTTGAAGCATGAAAGAAAAATATTTTTCTCAAACATGTCCGTGCATTTTTTTATGGTTTTTTTTAGGAAAAGCTTTGCCTGAAAGTTAAAACTTCTAATTTCTTACAACTTTCTTGTAAACCAAACAATAAGACAGCAAATTTCAATAAATTCTTTTTTCTTTGCTTGCGTTAATTGCCTTCTACATTTCAATAAATTCTTTTTTAAATGCCTTTCTTCGAATTAGAGTTTCCCCAAGGCCTTTTTGGAGCAGTTGTTCATCCACTCTTTCCATTTCCGTTTTAGTTTGGTGGCTAAGTTTTCAACTTAAAAGCCCAAACTTGTAAGTGGAAGACCCAATACAAATATATGATGGTAACTATAGCATGCCTTTTATTTAGACAATGTGGAATAGAATGAATTCAATTATTCTAGATGGGGCATGGAAGACTATTAGTAGTCCTTGGTGCATCCTCATACAAATTAGAAAATGAAGTGGTAACAGCATTTTCTAAATATTTCTAGTACGTGGAGAGCATTCCATCTATGCATGAGTTGGCATTGACTTTGAAACCAAATTGGAATAGCAAGTGTGGGCACTCTTAGTGAGAGAGTTAAAGAATTTCTAAGCATCATTTCCTTTCTTCCCTTTCTTCCCTTTAAAAATAAGGAATTTGAGAGTGCCAACATACCCTTAATTAAAGGCAAGCATTGAATGGAGAGGGGTCTTGCTTTCCCTAAAATTTCTTTATATATATATATATATATATATATATATATATATATATATATATATAATTTTTGAAATTTTGAATATGCCTGTCTCTATGAGCGAGCCTGACAGGGCTAGTTAAAGTACAAGAGACTATTTTGAATATGACCTCTAACACCTTCTAGGCCGCGAAATTAGGAAAAGTTCTAATGTCTAGTCGTAGGGGTGTTCAAGAACCAAACGGGACCGATTGAACCGACCAAAACCAAACCAAACCACCCTATTTAGTTGGTTTTAATGAGTGCCACGATTCCTAATGGTTTTCATTTTCCTCAAACCGAGGTAATTGGTTTGGTTCATATAATGAGGGTATAGACTGACCAAACCGGCGGATGTACACCCCTACTATTTGCATAATGCATGCTTGTTTGATTGTAGTTGTATAAATTAGCCCAATTGGAACTTATTTTGGAAATTGGTACTTGGTAGTTTTGATTACTTCTTGCATAACAGTTTTTTATTTGAAAATTGCTAGTAGTTAATTTTGGGTGACATAATTTTCAAATTACTTCATGCATAATAGGTTTCGCATTGCTAATAGTTGAAAAAAGAGAGAAGATAAGAGTTGGCAATGACAATTTTTTTGGGTGATACAATTTTTATTTTTATTTTCCAAATTAGCGTCTATCAAAACCGATGGTAGACCGACCGAACCAAGTCGAAAAACATTCTATGTTTTGGATGGTTATCATGAGTGCCACAGTCCCTAATGGTTTTCATTTTCCTCAAATCGAGGTGATTAGATTGGTTCATATAATGAGGGTGTAGACCGACCAAACCGGCCGATGTACACCCCTACCTAGTCGGTCACTTTGAAATTGAATAGAAATCAGGCGATTAGCGAGGATTAGAGGTTGATCCTCTTGGGTTATAGTGTGGAATGTCTAAGAAAAACTAAAATCTGATTCGACTTATATTGAAATCAAACCAATCAACTTGCTTGGAATCAAATTGGAAATGCTCCATCGACATACTTGGAATGAAAATGTGCTTGGAAATTGAAATGCGACGCTTGCTTGAAGTAGAAATGCTTGAAACTTGAAAAATTACGGCTAGAAATTGAAAGGAAGCTTGAACCAAACTAAAGAAATTTGAGAAAAACTTATTAAAAAAAAAAACCACCTTGCTTGCTAAGAGAAAGGCCTAAAAATCTACCATAAGGTCTTGAAGCATTGTGTTGTTTTTTGAAATTGAAGTTGTGTCTCTTTGATTGGGGTATATATAGGCCACGGTCAAGGTCTGGCCAGCCTTGATAACCACCCACTTTGTACTCTTGAAGTAGTGCTCCACTACTTTTTAACTTCTTACATGATGCCTAAATGATTGCCACATGTCCCACTAACTTTTATAGACTTTATCCTTGCTTGGCATGTGGCATAATTACCTACTAACTAAATAGCCACTTTCTTGATTAACTCCCCACTAACTAGATTAATGGCCCACATCTTTAATTAACCACTCACTAATTAAATTAGCGGTCCACTAACAATATGGTTAATAGCCACTAACACACCAACTTCCACACCACGTGGCAACTCACCATTGGTTGGCTATTTTTGTGGTGAACATGAAGATTGTAAAGAATAGATTACATGACAAAATTAGAAATCAATTGATGAATATATGATAGCTTTGTTGCATTTGTTGAAGGAGGAGTATTTGATAGTGTTGACAATGAAGTGTCATTATATAACGCTTTTAAGGCCTCGTCAAGAACAATTAAAAATGTATTGAATAATTGAAATATGTTATGAAATTAAAGTAAATCAAAGCACATAAAATTAAAACACCAAATTTTACGTGGTTCGGCAAAAATCTGCCTACGTCCACGGAGAGTGATTCTTACTATTAAGAACAATTGTACGTACAAATAATCCACTCAATTTTAATACCAAGCCCAAGCTAGGAGAGCCCCCTCTTAATCTCACTCTTTTAGCCTTGATAATTCTCTCACCCGATGCATATTCTTCATTACTTCTTCTCTCTTTATATAGGCTTATAAAAGATGACTTAAACCGATAAACATTATGACTTGAAAAGTCATAAGTTCATCGGTTTGAGAATTCAATATTGAATTCTAATTAAGCCACACTTAATTCATTGCCACACTTAAATCCTTGTAGGAGTAACGTTCCATCTTTATGTGGTGGTCATCCATACATATGTTTACAACAAAATATAATTTATCAAATATTAATGGATTATAAATTTTTTCAATCTCAAATTAATACTATAACTAAATTTTCTTAACAAAAAACATATATTTTTGATTTTTTGAATTTGAAGTAGGTACTGACAACCAATTAAAGTTCGGCTCCTCTAAATTAAATTCCTGACTTTATCCCTAGTTTTAAGGGTTGAAAGAGCTGAATCCCTGGCCTTCTCGAGTGTAGAGCTAAGGATTCCACCCTTGAAGTGTTGTAGAGGGATTTCGTGGGCCTTGGTTGATGGGCCCACAAATTGGGTTCGATCTAATATCCTCTTCATTTACTTTCCATTTTCTAGTCAAAGCAATTTGAACAAAGGAGAATAGTCTAGTGCACTTTTTGGTCAATAAAACTGAAGATTCGTGAACAATGGATAAACGCTAATTAATGCCCAAACATAGATGGATCAAATAACAAGGATTCTCCCAGCAATCAATCAGTTTTAACACCCTACCCATGAAAATATTGACAACTTGTGCAACCAATTTTTGAAATTGCTCAATAATGTGATGTTTTGTATTCATATTATTAAAATTAATTTCCTGCAATGTCATAATCCTAGTACATACATGTAACATGACCTTTATATATATTGGCACCGGGGCATAAAGAAACATTATGAAATGGGTTCTTAATATCAAGAAACACTATTACTCAGCAACATCTAGCAGCTTGCAAGCAGCAATGGAGTTCAAAACCCATGTATTGCTACCTACTTTGGCTCCACTTGAACTTGCCAAAGCTTCTGCATCAGACCGCCTGCGGTTGAATATCAAATTCTTCTTGCTAGGATCACACTTATCAGGTAGTTCAAGGCTGTAGATAACAAAAGTTGGTGATGTAGAAGAGGTTTCTGGGTGGTCCCTTGAAACTGGTTTTCTGTGCAGAACTATTCCTCCAGCAGCAATTACAAGGTCTTGAAGATAACCCCTGTATGAGGGTGCAAAATCTCCAGTGAAATAGAACTTAAACCTGTCAAAAACCTTTGGTTGCTGCATGTAGAAAAAACAATGTTAATAGAAGATTCCAGTTCATGCGCATGCACATAAGAGGGCCCATGCATGCTCAAGCAGAGACAAGGAAGTTATGTTGCTGTGTAACAAGACCTGCTAGGAATGGAGATGTGAGGACTAAGAAGATTGGGAAGATTGCATTACAGAACCACCCCAACCACCACTGACATGCACAAAATGATGAGATAAATTGAAGCTCCAAAGCACCATAAAGGAAATTTAAAGATTCAAAGCCTTCTCATGGAAGTATGGAACCCCACTCACTTATTCCCAAAATACTAAAAATGGTTATACGGAACATAAATTACCTAAAAATCTAGCAACAATATTTTCCAAGGAGTTTCACATTGAATTGAAATATAATCATCATTGTGGTTAAAGGCTAGGAGAAAAGAACCTTGTTAATGAGTCTTAGTCTGCCATGTCGAGGGCCATCCCTGATCCCATGAACGTCAAGACTGATTTCATACTGTTCCTCATCAACAGGTTTCATGGCTTTCATACAAGCCTTAATCCCTGTCCATCCAAAAATAAAAATAAAAACACGCAAAATACAAACAAAATCATAATATATATATATATATATAAGCTTAGGCTCTAGAAAATTTTACATTTCTAATGTTTAAGTGAATATATTTATTCTGTATGGAAACAATAGTACTTACAATCTATACTCAGTATCCACTTCCCTTCCAAGATACCCATCAAAATTTTGAGGGTTCTTCTGCATGCTCCATTTTCATCTGTTGATGCAATGACATGAGTGACACTTGAACTCCATTTTTTCAACTCTGCAACTCCAGTTAGCTTCTCAAATTCAGAAACAATTTCCTGCAGTTCCATGTATCAAGTTAATAAAATATTGGTACTTTTTTAAAAGAACCCCACCTAACCAAAGACTATATCCAGCCATATTATTTACCATCTCTGCAATTGTGAGAGCTGAACAACAAAGAATCATTTTGTCAGATGATCCACAAGAATTCCAATGCCAACTTGTTCTAGTGTCGTGCTTCACAGAAACTTGATCTCGTTGGATGTGTGGTTGTCTGGAAAAGAAAGAACAAAATGAACAAGGTATATAATGAGATTTCTATATTGTATAAATGCTTTAAAAAGTTTGTTCATGAAAACTTTTGGAACAATATTAATAAAAATGTAGGCATACCTTTTTGGAATGCACTTCTTTCTCCATTTTCCTTGAGATCCAGAAATTTCATTTGGCAGCTTAGAAGAGGCATGAATGGGGCATAATATGACAAAATTATCCTATTGCAACAGCATTTTATTTACATAAAAATAAAGAAATAAACTAAAAAGAAATATGTTAAAAAAAATGTCTCCAATGAAGTTTAAGACAATATTTGAATCTCTTTGAACACTCACAGTATCCCATCGACATTCTGGCGTTAACTTTGCACAGGGAACATGAAAACTCCTGCGACAACTCTTCTCATAACACCCAAGGGCTGCACCTCTGATTCCACAGAAACTGCATTTAATCCTCCGGCTTCTAGCTAGTTCAGCTCCAAGATTGATTGCAATATCATCTTCGAAGTACACATTAGGAGCCCTGCATACATATTTAAAAATATATCAACTATATCACAAATCAAGTTTGTAAACATTGGGAACCAATACCAAAACTCAGAATTTCCTTAAGGGGAGGAAAAGAAAAGGAAAAAAAGGATCTAAAGCCAGTTTCTTACAGCCTTAATTCTCACAAATTCAAATACTCTTTTCTTTGGGCAGTGATCTAGCATTGATCCATTGAATTTTCAAATAAGATGTGATCAAAGTAATATATAAATTTATTCACATTGCTAAATTTTACACTTGACTCAGCTAAGCCTTTTTTTTCCAACTACCTGGTGTGTGTTACAGGAATCTTGATTGATCTACTGTTCAATCACCTTGACAATCACCTCAAAAGCTAGAAAAGGAAAGGAAGTTTTCTATAACAAAGCCATATCACATGCATACTTCTAGGATACATCCAACAATGCATCAATATAACAATTTGAAAACAATTTTTTTTGCTCATATGAAAGCTTTTATACCATTCAGTGCAATTCCTGTGTGAATGGATGACATTGGATTCCCCATTGTAATCTGCTGCAACGGGCCTGCCATTAAAGTAGTGGACCACCTCCCCAGATGCCTGTAATTTTGGTTTGAAGATTTGTGACAAGCATTTTGATGGCATATGAGAGGCTAATGTACACAAGGGGGAAAACTGAAAATACATGACATGAAAACTAGGGATACCTTCGAGACTTCTGAAGAATGACAGAAAGCACATTGGATTTTATTAGGAATGATCTCACATTTACGCAACACCAAATCAGTTGTGACTGGAAGACCCTTCTCCGAAGTTGATAAATCATCAAGAACCTTGATTTCAGGATTGCCTTGAACCTTTTGAACAGGTTGAGTTTTCTTTGCAGTAAGCTTCCTATGATCCTCTTGAACAGCGTCGACTAACCTATCCTTTGACATATCATCAAAAGAAACTTTCAACTTGTTCAAAGTTCTCAATTCTCGAGTGCATTTCAGATTGCTGTTAGACTTAATATCTCTGGCATTTTTGCTGGGTTTTGCCCCAATATCAGAAGAATTCTTACTATCAGCTGTGGTGAAAGTTGAAAGTGACAATGGGGAAATAGTATCCTCATTCCTTTGGGTTTCAGTTACAGAAATTTCTTGAAGTGTTTTATACTTAGCAGAACCCGGCCTTTGATATTTTGATCTTACAGGGAAATCTGTCAGTTCCCTAGTTTTGATCCTCTTACAGTTTCTTCCAGGTTTCTTCAAGTTAAAATCTTTGTCACTGTCTTCTGCCATACATACTGAAGCAGGCAACTCAATCACAATATTTCCACCACCATGAGTCAGAGGTATTGCTCCAACAGATACAGTAGGAACATTCTCATGTGTTGGTTTAGTCACACCAGTATCACCACCAGCTACCTTAGTCGTTTTACCAGCATTCATCTTCAAATTAGATGAATTTCCATTATTTTCACTTACAGGCTCTTGAGTTTCAGCTACTTCTTTTAAATCAACATGAATTCCAATAACTTTGTCTGTATTAATCTTGGCACACTTCCTTTTTACTCTTTCACATGCCCTCCTACCCCTCTTGTTGGATTTTTTAATCCTGTTTTGATCATTACCATTTTCGGTTCTGAGGGAAGACATATGGGGCAGTTCCGCATCTGTGATACTAGTTCCTTGAACAAGTTGAATACAATTTGCGGTCCCACTAACAGGTTCTTCATTTGTATAACTACCAAATACTTCCACTTTCTTTTCTTGAATTTCATTAAATACATCAGTATCTGCAACCTGAGTTTCACTTCAAATCTCAGTAATGGCAAGGTGACTTAAGCAAGATTTTAATAATAAAATAAAAATAAATAAAGTAAAGGAGAAAAATGAAGGGAAATGTAATAGTTCACAATAACATTCTTAATACCTGCATTTTAGTTGGACTTGAACAAAGTTCAGGGGAGCAAGCTCTTTGTGTCCATTCAAACATCTCACTATCAAAAAGATCAGTAATATTGGATTTGCTATGAAACTCCCCCTGCATAAGGTCAACAGAGCATAACAAAACAAATTAAGGCATCTAACAGCCAAAAGTTTTTTGCAATGGATTAAGTCATTTTATGAAGGAACTCTTCAAATGACTCATTGCTGGCTCAAGTCAATTTGGTTTGGGCAAGGACCTAGCACAAGCCAAAACTGCAGAATGGAGATTCTATTTTAAGAAATGGAAGATGAAGATCAATTAGGCTGGTTTGTGAGGTTCAGTAAATCTATAGAGCACTTTCTGTAAATACGGAAGGTTCAATTCCAGGGTTTCCACCAACAAACTAAATCAATCAACGACCTCAGTCAATCTACCCAAATTCATTCCCAGTTCATAAATCAAGACGCAGTTCATTTAGTTGGATACGGATGGCAATCACTGTTGTAATCACTAAGTTAATAAAACATTTATAAACAACGTCCTAGCAAACTCCAAGCTTGAAATAAATTGATTTGAGTACTCACTGTTGGGGTCATTTTAGAGGGGAATTCATCATCTGAGTCTTTGATATCACTAAACGAAGGAACATTTGGTGGAGATGTATCTATGAGATGATCACTGGACATCTGCTGAGTTATCTTTTCTATATCTTCATCCTCTCTCAACCAGAAGAAAGGTGAAAGCACCAGCTCTTCCTTTTCATTTAAAGCAAGCTTCTTATTTAGCACAATTGAACTGTTCTTAGGTCCATCATTAGCACTCTCACCCAATCCACTTTCAAACTTTGCGGCCTGTGTTGGAGTTTCTGAAAGAGAATACTGCGGCACCTGAACCCTCTTTTTTGTTGGAAAGGAGGGTTTCACAGGGTTAGTAACAGAATCTTCTTCATTTTTTTTTAATGATTTTTTGCTTTGTTTTCCTTTGAATGTTCTTCCATTCCCTGCCCTCTCCTGAAAAGTTCCACCAGTTTCTTGCCCACCACAACTGTGGTCACCTTCAGCATTCTTCTGTTCACCTGTAACATAAGAAAAATGTTTAAACCAGAAATAAAAACGCATAAGACAGCTAAATTGCAATTGTCCTCCAACATAAACAGTTAGATTCAACTTAACCACTAAATGGATGCAATGTATAAAAAATTACAATTAATACAAATAAAGACATCGATGTCAGCTATCAATGCCAATAGAAGTATGTTACATACAATGAACTGATGTTTTGGACAAGCATATATCGTAATATTGTACATAAATCTCAGCACCTAAGACTTTCATTCGACAAGATTTGACATATTACACAGTTGAACATTTTTTATAAACTAGAACAAGGAAACTTTAACACCTTGTTTGATGACAAAGTACAGGAAATCCAAACAGCCTCTGCCTGAGAAACACATATAAGAAAGAAAGTAGATATACAGTATATTATTTCAAACGAGAAACTTCCTATATCTGGATGCAAACAATGCAAATGTTACAAGATCCTTCAAATATTATTTAATTTCCAAGAACGTCCGGGTGGATGCTATGTACATTTTGCACCTCTCATTTTTCTTGAACCGCAATTACCTGATAATTTTGTTGAGGGCACATTTTGTGTGACAAATATATTGATTCCTGAAGCAACTTCCATATTTTTGTAAATGCTCACCAAGTTATCCATGTGAGGAGCAGGACGAATCTCTGCATCAAGCAATATTGATAGGTTTATAAGATTAAAAGAAAATAATAAGAGAACGATATCAAGCACCATTTAATAAGTTGAAAGAGAACATGGAGATAATATATTAAGAACTGAGTTTCCTAAAACTGCCTAGTCCAGATCCATTAGCTATATATACCTCGGTAGTCACAAAAAAAGATGTTAAACTTGCTTGGCAGTAGTAGAAATTTAATTTCTCAGGAGCAACAACATTAAACATAAGATAAGTGTTGATATTACTTAAATATATGAGACCAAATAAATAGGTCAAGGGGTATAAAAGGACAAAACCGAGAGAATGGAAAAAAATGATGATTTGAATATACAAACTTATGAATCAAAAGGAGATACTTTTATCACTACTTAAATAATCCTATTGATGTTGCTGAAAAAACATGGAAATTTAATGAAAGCATTCTACGACGAAAGCTACATTAAAATTCAATATGAATTACTGAGGACCCTTACAAAGAACACGCACACCAAATCACACTTATGTGTGGTTTTGTACACTTTTGGAGTCCAATGTGGAGTACCTCTTCTCAAAAGTTCAATATGAATTCAAATTTTCATAAAATTCACTTGGACATCCGGTAAAAGGCTATCCAGTTTGCTTTAATCAACTGTGTAGGTTTCTGAGAATAGTTACCTTTGCAGTTTTAACTAACATACATAGTTTAATGAAAGACAGATTTCAAAAGCAGAATCTTTGATTTGTGTTTGAGAATTTCAACACCATTATCCAAAATAAAAACTGGGAAGTTAGCAACCAAAAAACACAAATTTTCAAATCAGCTGATTTGAATTCTCAAAAGTGGCATAAAACCTCATTTCAGCACATTCAAATTGCATAATTTGACAAAAACCAAAACGAAGTTAAACCATTGTACTTCATGCTTTTGGACCTTCATAAACTCCCATATATTAATTCCAGCACTTTACCAACCAATACACACACACACACACACATATATATTATCTACACTTCTATCTATACTATTATAAAGGGAGACGGAGTCTTCAGTGTCTTCACATTTCTTTACCAAAATTGCCCCTATAATAAATAATACTTACTATTACCTAAAAGCACATATATAATATTTCCACTCCACCAGTCACTTCCACTTTTTATAACTACCAATTGCATATCTCACTCCCACTAACCTTTTGATAACCACTCTTTCAAATTCAAATTTTATATATATTTTGAAAAACCGACCATTAAGGTCTAGACCTTAAGCTTAATTTAAGGTCCACTTTTCACTAGGATTAGTATTTTGAAAAACCAACTGTTGGATTAGATAATCTTCTAATGTATGTCATGTTTGCTAAAAATCACAGTGATCCAACGGTCGATTTTTAAGATACAGACTATTAAACAGTTGTTACAGCATCCAATGATAAATACTGTTAGAGTGTTTCACGGATTGTATTTTGAAAACTGATTGTTGGATCACTGTAATTTTTGACAGGCATAACATACATAAGAAGATTATCTACTAACGGCTTTTTTTTTTTTTTAATACCATCGGCTGTGTGAGAAATGGTAAGTGGACCCCAAATTAATTTAAGGTCCGGACATTAATGGATCAAGTTTATATATATATATAAACAATCAGAGAACAGTAGACCCAACATGACTTTGTTTTCTGTTATTTGAATTGTCCATAATTGATTGTATTTCCAGAAAAGGATTGACTCAATGTCATTGTTTAAATTTCTGCTCTCATCAGGATCAAATTGACTTGGAGTAGTCAAACTAAAACTCTAAAAAAGCACTGTCCCAATTTAATAGCAGGGAAAAACAACATAGGAACAGAAAATTATATTTTGAAACATGGAACCAGGAAACTGTATTAAAGTGTTTTCTTTCATACTTTTCATACTTAATACATGATAAAAGCTCAAAATTATGAATTAATACTTTGGTTAAACATCGAGAGTCATCTTTCAGCTATGACAACATGTGTCATTATTCCTCATATCATGAACAATGTTTTGTTCACAATGTCGTAGAATTCCAACATTACCAAGTTAGTTATGTACTGCAAACCAGCTCAAAATCATATACCATTTGCCCAATACCAGTGCCAAAAGCATCTTCCGGTGCCTAAAAGTCAATGGATCAACAAAGGCGTTTTCAATATATCCTACTGGGCATATGTGTATGTGTGTATACATATTCCCAAGGAAGTCAACTACAGATGGAAACCAATCAAATATAGTTTTAATTGAGGAAACTTTGTAACCCCAGTTCTCTGAGTTAGCCAATTTATTCACATCACCATGGATATAGACACATCTCCAAGCCACTTAATATGTATGATTGTTCTCTCAAATTTTCTTTACATAAATCCTACTAGGCGAATGTGTATTAAGCCCTAGACTCAACAACATAATTCAGTGACATAAGTTGTTCCCTTTTGGAAAATCACTATATAATACAGAATGGTCCAAATACTTTCATGATATGAATGTGTTTTTATGCAGTAATAAGTATTTTTTTCCTTTTTGAACAAGAGCACCACAAGTATGACTTACCTCTACGCCCATATGGCACTTTACACACTGGACAGTTGGAACCCGATTTCATAGATTTCATAATACATGAACTGAAAAGAAGCAAAAAATAATAGCGTCAGTTTCAACTCAGTCTTCTAGTGAATCCTAGACAGTAAATTTATTCAATGGGAACCGCCAGATGCTAATCATTTTAAGCTTAAGTTTGATGGGTCTGTCAGGGGTAAGCCTTTGATTGGTGTAGCTCATTTTCTTGGGCATGCTTCTATTACAGTTGCAAAGTGCAAAGCCCTAATGGAAGGTCTTTTACTGGCTAAGAATAGAGGTATTATGAAGGTTCAAATTGAAGGAGATTCAAAACTCAGAATAGACCTTATCAAGGAAGGACCACTCCCCTCTGTCGTATGTGGATGCCAATCCTAGGACATCAAAAGCTGCTTTAGGGATTTGAGAGGGTGCCTATTAGGCATGTTTACAGAGAAGCCAATCGTTTGGCTAATGCTTTGGCTAATTGGGGTCATACTATTTCTGATATTTCTGCTTGAGAAAACTGTTTTTCTTATTTTGTGGGAAAAACTATTAATGAGGATACTAGGGGTTTGGTGTTTCTCATTTGATTCCTAGTGTTTAGAGCTTGTTCTTTCTCTACCCAAAAAAAAAAAAACCCTTGTCTACTCTATCTTTTTGAAAAAAAAAATAAATAAATAACCACTCGAACGGCATGAAAATTAATCAGAAGAGCTTACTTGCAGAATACATGATTGCATGTAAGTGATACGGCAGAGTTCAGTAAACTCAAGCTGCAAAATTAAAATAGAAAAATATCAAATATTCAACCCATTAAGCCCCAAAAGAAAATTCTTACACCCATATACAAATTTGAAGAATTTTAAACTTTAAATGAAAACAATCAATTGAATTGATACTTTACGATCTGTTTGGTTGCCGAGAAAGTGGAGGAAAATAAAAGAAAACAAAACAGCGGACACCAAGTATTCAAATCATTCAACCTCCCAAAAGAATTTCTCACCCCCAGATATGAATTTGAAGCAAAATCAATCAAAATTAAACGTGATGAAAAAGTTCAGATTACAAGTGAAATGAACAATCGAAGTGTACAGCATTTATTGAATTGATGCTTTATAAATCCCTGATTTTCTTTATTGGGGACTTGATTAAACAAAAATTGAACCTGATTTAACTACTTTCGCTTAGCTGAAGTGACTTGTTCTTGTTTCGGAAACCAAAATAAACTAGAGAAATGTGATTCAAAAATGCTTCCAGTTTAGAAATAAATGTAGACTTTGAAAGAGAGAAGTTTTGAGCACTTAACAATTGAACCCAGGCTCTCAATTCTTAAAAATTAAGATCGAGGGTACATATATATATATATATATATATATATATATATATATAGAGGTGTTCTAATCAGCAAATGCTGACTTTAACTAAAGTCAGCAAAGAACACAAACCTTTGGATTCCCATTTACTTAATGAATGATTCATCTCAAGATTCCAATCCAAGGGTTTGTGTTCTTTGCTTACTTTAGCTTAAAGTCAGCAAATGCTCACTAGAACATTTTTCTATATATATATATATAGAGAGAGAGAGAGAGGGAGGGAGGGAGAGAGAGAGGGAGGGATAGGAGGGGGAGCAGAAGGAAAGAGGAAGAAAACATTTGGGTATTTTGAGATGCAGATATTACCAGATGGGGCATTTGAGTTCTCTGCCCATTCGCTCCAGGTGAGAAGCGTCCGCCATTTTCCACACTGTCTTTCCTCTTGTTGTTCTGATCCTGAGTCAATATAAAACCTTAAAAACTTGGAGAGAGAGAGAGAGAGAGAGTTATTAAAGAAGAAGAAGAAGAAACAATCTCAGAATGCGAAAAGTTTAACCAGGACAAGAATCCACGAGAGAGAGAAAGAGAGATGGCGCGAGGTTTGATTTGAAATGTGGAAAGGAAAGGGAAAATCTCAGAATTATGAAAGTTTTGAATTTTGAAGCCCCGCGAAAATCTGTGACGCTAACCCCGCCTATTTGAGTAATTTCACCTTGGCGGGAGGGGTTTGGAGGCCCTGTACTTTGACCGGGCTTTGACAATTCAGCCAGCTCTTGTTCTTTAGCTGAACTAGGCCCAGCCCACTTTGCATGCCCATAAAACACCACTTGTATTTTACTATTTTTTGCATAATAATGTATATCCATGCACTTTAGTTTTATGAATTCGAATATGAAACTTATCTTCTAAATATTGGAAAGCACAAAAATGCTATTATAGAAAATAAATGACTTTTGATTTTTTTTTTCTTATTAAATATTAAATTTATCCCTGCATAAATAAAAATTAAATTAGAGCTAATTTAGCTCAATCCTATTCTTTCATCATTTTAAACTGAGAAATTAAATAAATAAATTGGTTTACCTTCCACATGTTCTAGGGCTCCTCTTATATTGGATAGGCCCCTCTCGGGTGTGAAATAGAGATGAATAAATAAATAAAATCCATGAAGTATTGAAAATGAGATATATACTGTTATAGGAATGATAAGGTCAGGTGTATTGACAAGAATGAGATATATATACTGTTATAGGAATGCTAAAGTCAGGTCACCGGATGCAACTTGCATCAGGTGACCTCAATAACAACTAAATGTCAGTGTGAAAAACTGTGACTTTTTTGTTGTTCAAAATGTCACTATTTTTTCACCGTCTATTTTTTTCGAAATAGACTGTTAGATCATTACGATTTTTGGCAGGCATAACATATATAATAGGAATATCTAATCCAACGGTCAGTTTTTCAAAATATATTCCACAAGTGGTTGTAATTGAGGTCACCTTATGCAAGTTGCATCATCTACACCTCACCTTAGCATTCCTGTATAATGTTAACCCTTGGTAAGTATCAATGTTTGAGATATATAGTGTCAACAAATAATTTATGCCAAAATAGTAAGCAGGTTGGGGAACAACTATCTTTCAAGATTGTCATTAACTCACAAGCCATTACAGGGAGGTTGGCATTGAATGTTATTAACTCAACAGTCACTGCAACCAAGTATTTAATGTGAAGCCAGGCAGCTAGATGGAAACAATTATCCTCCAAGACTGGCATGGACTACCATGTCCTCATAAAGATAATAGCAATGCATCATGTAGAGGGAGAGAGCAACAAATGGGAAAACTTTGCAATTTTTTCTTAGATAACAACCCATCTCTGCCATTTAAATTGTACATGTACTCCATCATTTTAAAGTAAACCATAAATACTAACCATAGCAAACATTACCAATAATCCCTTCAAGAACAAGATCCATCTCTGAAATGCACAACAATCTCTCAGTCAAAAATCTTTGATATGAGTTTAAATTAGGAGCCCTGCCCTGCATACATATTTTAAAATATATCAACTATATCACAAATCAAGTTTGTAAACATTGCGAATCACTATACCAAAACTCAGAATTTCCTTAAGGTGGCAAAAAGAAAAGAAAAGAAAAAAAGGATCTCAAGCCATAATTTTCACAAATTCATAAATGCTCTTTTCTTTGGGCAGTGATCTAGCATAGATCCATTGAATTTTCAAATGAGATGAGATTGAAGTGATACATAAATTTATCCATATTGCTAAATTTACAATCGACTCAGCTAAGCCTTTTTTCCAACCACCTGGGGTCTGTTACAAGAATCATGATTCATCTACTGCTAAATCACCTTGACAATTACCTCAAAAGCTAGAAAAGGAAAGGAAGTTTCCGTAACAAATCCATATCACATGCTTGCTTCTTGGATTCATCCAACAAAGCATCAATATAAAAGTATGAAAACAATTCTTTTTTGCTCATATGAAAGCTAATTCCTTTGTGAATGAATGACACTGGATACTCCATTGTAATCTGCTGCTGCAACGGACCAGCCATTAAAGTAATGGACCACCTCCCCAGACGCCTGTAATTCTGGTTTGAAGATTTGTAACACGCATTTTGATGGCATATGGATTCAGAAGAGAGGCTAATGCACACTGGG
>JAESVK010000865.1:383023-400042 GCA_017140935.1 Hamamelis virginiana | reverse complement strand
TGGATTTTATTAGGAATGATCTCACATTTACGCAACACCAATTCAGTTGTGACTGGAAGACCCTTCCCCGGTGTTGATAAATCATCAAGAACCTTGATTTCTGGATTGCCTTGAACCTTTTAAACAGGTTGAGTTTCCTTTGCAGTAAGCTTCCTATGATCCTCTTGAACAGCATCAACTAACCTATTCTTTGAGATATCATCAAAGGAAGCTTTCAACTTTTTCAAAATTCTCAATTCTTGAGTGCATTTCAGGTTACTGTTAGACTTAATATCTCTGGCATTTTTGCTGGGTTTTACCCCAATATCAGAAGAATTCTTACTATCAGCTGTGGTGAAAGTTGAAAGTGACAATTGGGGAATAGTATCCTCGTTTGTTTGGGTTTCAGTTAAAGAAATTTCTTTAAGTGTGTTATTCTTGGCAGAATCCGGCCTTCAATTTTTTGATCTTACAGGGAAATCTGTCAGGTTCTGGGTTTTGATCGTCTTACAGGTTCTTCCAGGTTTCTTCAAGTTATAATCTTTGTCACTGTCTTCTTTCATATACACTGAAGCAGGCAACTCAATCACTATGTTTCCGTCACCCTGATTCCGAGGTATTGCTCAACAGATACAGTAGGAACATTTCCATGTGATAGTTCAGTCACACCAGTATTGCCACCAGCTACCTTAGTCCTTTTACCTGCGTTCATCTTCAAATTAGATGAGTTTCCATTATTTTCACTTGCAAGCTCTTGAGTTTCAGCTACTTCCTTTAAATCAACATGAACTCCAATAACTTGGTCGCTATTACTCTTGGCGCACTTCCTTTTTGCTCTTTCACATGCCCTCCTACCTCTGTTGTTGCACTTTTTAATCCTATTTTGATCATTGGCATTTTTGGTTCTGGGGGAAGACCTACGGGGCAGTTCCGCATCTGTGATACAAGTTCCCTGTTCAAGATGAATACAATTTGCAGTCCCACTAACAGGTTCTTCATTAGTATAACTACCAAATGCTCTTCTACTTTCTTTTCTTGAATTACAGTACATACATCAGTATCTGCAACCTGAGTTTTACTTCAAATTTCAGTAATGGCAAGATGACTTTAGCAAGATTTTAATAATAAAATAAAAATAAATTAGCTAATAAAGAGAAAAATTAGGAGAAATGTAATAGTTCACGATAACATTCTTAATACCTGTATTTTAGTGGGACTTGAACAAAGTTCAAGGTAGCAAGCTCTTTGTGTCCATTCAAACATCTCACTATCAAAAATATCAACAATATTGGATTTGTTGATTTGCAATGAAACTCCCCCTGCATAAAGTCAACAGAGCATAACAAAACAAATTAAGGCATCAAGCAACAAAAAATTTTATGAAGGATCTCTTCAAATGACTCATTGTTTGCTCAAGTCAATTTGGTTTGGGCAAGGAGCTAGCACAAGCTAAAACTGCAGAATGGAGATTCTATTTTAACAAATGGAAGATGAAGATCAATTAGGGTGGTTTGTTAAGTTCGCTGTTTGGGTCATTTTAGAGGGGATTTCATCATCTGAGTCCTTGATATCACTAAAGGAAGGAACATTTGGTGGAGCTGTATCCATGAGATGATCACTGGACATCTGCTGAGTTATCTTTTCTATATCTTCATCCTCTCTCAACCAGAAGAAAGGTGAAAGCACAAGCTCTTCCTATAAAGCAAGCTTCTTATTTAGCACAATTGAACTGTTCTTAGGTCCATCATTAGTACTCTCACCCAATCCACTTTCAAACTTTGCAGTCTGTGTTGGAGTTTCTGAAAGAGAATACTGCGGCACCTGAACACTCTTTTTTGTTGGAAAGGAGGGTTTCACAGGGTTAGTAACAGAATCTTTTTCGTTGGTTTTTAATGATTTTTTGCTTTGTTTTCCTTTGAATGTTCTTCCATTCTGTGCTCTCTCCCAAAAAGCTCCACCAGTCTCTTGCCCACCACAACTGTGGTCACCTTCAGCTTTCTTTTGTTCACCTGTAACATAAGAAAAAGGTTTAAGCCAAAAATGAAAATGCACGAGACAGCTAAACTGTAAATGTCCTCAAACATAATAAGGTAGATTCAACTTAACCACTAAATGGATGAAAATTAATGCTTAAAAAATTACAACTAATATAAATAAAGACATCAATATCCGCTATCAATGCCAATAGAAGCATGTAACATACAATGAACTGATGTTTTAGATAAGTATATATTGTAATATAGTAAAATCCCAGCACTTAAAGAGTTTCATTTGAAAAGATTTGACATATTGCACAGTTGAATATTGTTCATAAACTAGAACAAGGAAACTTTAACACCATGTTTGATGACAAAGCACAGGAAATCCAACAGCCTCTGCCTGAGAAACACATACAGGAAAGATAGTGGATATACAGATATTATTTCAAATGAGAAACTTTCTATATCTGAATGCAAATAATGCATGTGTTAATTGCAAGATCCTTCATATATTATTTAATTTCCAAGAACATCCATCTGGATGCTATGTACATTTTGCCTCTTTCATTTTTCAAATGCATGAACCTTGCGCGATCACCTGATAATTTTGTTGAGGGCACATTTTGTGTGACAAATATATTGATTCCTGAAGAAATTTCCATATTTTTGCAAATGCTCAACAAGTTATCCATGTGAGGAGCAGGACAAATCTTTGCAGCAAACATTATTGATAGGTTTATAAGATTAAAGAAGATAATAAGAGAACAATATCAAGCACTATTGAATAAGTTGAAAGAGAACATAGAGATAATATTATTAAGGACTAAGGTGCCTAAAACTGCTTAATCCAGATCCATCAGCTATATATATATATATATATATACATCACTAGTGATCAAGGCATGATGTTCTTCTCGGGGTGAGATGACTCAGAAATAGCCCCGTGAAGTCTATGACACTAACCCCGCCTGATTCAGTAATTTACTACAAGCCTGTACTTTGAACGGGGCTTTCACAATTTCCCCGGCGCTTAGGCTGAACTATGCCCAGCCCACTTTGCATGCCTACCATAGCATAGAAGAGGAGTTTGGATCTTTTGCTTGGGTATCTAAAATCGTGACATGAATGATATATTTGGATGATGTGTCATGATCTTAGTACCCAAACAAATCCAAACACAAAAAATCCAAGTAGAAAGTCCAGACTCATAAAACACCACTTGTACTTTTTGCTCCTTGCATAGTGATTTTTTTTCCTATTTTTAAAAGATTAAAACTTATCCTTATCTAATAATGTATATCCATGCATTTTTATGTATTTTAATAAGAAACTCCACTTCTAAAGATTGGGATACAAGCCATTAGGTCAACAGACCATCAATTATTGCTTGCATTTAGCCATACACCAATTTATAGAAAGTAAATGACTTTTGATCTTTTACTAAAGTCTTTTTCTATTAAAAATCTATATTGTCCCTACATAACTAAAAATTAAATTAGAGCTAATTTAGCTAAATAGTAATATCGCATCATTTTAAACTGAGAAGTATAAAAATTTTTGCACCCATGTTCATGTTAAACTTCCACATGTCGGCCCCAACTTCTTGAGCTCCTTTTGATATCAAATTCCACATTTACCGCAAATTCAAGTTTGTGTCAACAGGGTTCATAGCCTAGCAGCACCTCTCCCCCTCTTATAAGGGGTAAATCTCGGGTTCGATCCCTACCACATGTTAATAAAGTGGAGGGGACAAAAAAAATAGTGAAGTATTGACAACAATGAGATATATAATGATAATCCTTCACAATTAACAATGTTCTAAGATATATAGTGTCAACCAAAAATTTATGCCACAATGGTAAGCAAGTTGGGGAACAATTATCTTTCAAGATTATCATTAACTCACAAGCGATTACAGTGAGGTTGGCATTGAATGTTGTTAGAACAATGTTGAGATGTTCACTGCAACCAAGTATTTAATGTCAAGCCACGCAGCAAGATGGAAACAACTATCCTCCAAGATTGCCATGGACTCCTCGGTCCTCATAAAGATAATAGGAATCCAACTTGTAAAGGGAGAGGGCAACAGTAGGAAAAATTTGTTTTAAATTGTACATTTACTCCATTTTAAAGTAACCCATAAATACTAACCACTGCAGACATTACCAATAATCCCTACAAGAACAAGATCCATCTCTAAAATGGTGAAAGCGACTACGATCCCTCACAACAATCTCCCGATCAAAAACCTTTGATATGAGCTTAATTGCTAAATGGCAATCTGCGCAAACCCTCAAATTCTTCACGACCCTAACTGGGGTCCTTGGTGCCGTATTAATGAGCATAAAAGCAATTGCAATCTTCTCACTATGATAACACAGAGCATTCTCCTTCTCCTCCTCCTCTATGTCCGCAAGCACATTTGTCGTACGAGGCACATAACCTTCCAATTTCAGCAACTTAGTTATCTCCCATAGCATTGCATATATTTCCTCACTTTGGGGATGAGATCTATCCCCCATGACAAATTCATGCACACAATTTCCCAACTCAACAAGACTATGACCTGGAGTTTTCCTCACCCCTTCCCTCAACATTGTCCTCCTGACCTTATGCACATCCGACCATCGGCGCTCAGATGCATAGAGGTTAGAGAGAAGCACATAATCACCACTATGTTTAGGCTCCAATTGAAGTAGTTGGGCTCTTGCAACCTCCCCAAGTGCCAAATGTCCATGCATCGTGCATGCTCCCAATAAGGTCCTCCAAACAACGGCATTGGGCTGCAACGGCATGTTTTGAATAAATTCATGTGCTTTTTTCACCAAGCCTGCCCTACCCAACAAATCAACCATGCAACCATAGTGTTCTATTTTTGGCACAATGCCATAATCCTCTTTCATCCTCTCAAGGTACCCAAACCCCTCATCCACCATCCCGCAATGACTACAAGCATATAATACTCCAACAAAAGTGATCTCACTAGGCACCAACCCCTCTCTTTCCAATTCCTGAAAAAGATCAAGTGCTTCCTTGCCAAACCCATTAACAGCCAACCCAACAATCAAAGAAGTCCAAGAGACCACACTCCTTTCCTCCATTTCATCAAATACTCTTTGTGCCTCCCTAATGCTCCCACACTTTGCATAAAGGTCCAAAAGGGCATTACCAGCATGCAGGTTCTCAGTCAAACCAACCTTAAACATGTACACATGGGCCCTCCTACCCAATGCCAAAGCTCCAAGCTCAGCACAAGCCGACAACAAACTAACCATGGTGAACCCATCTGGCTCAACACCCTCCAGACCCATTTCCCTGAAAAGGGTCAGAGCCTCATTAGGCCTCCCATTAAGAGCAAACCCATTCATCACAGAATTCCATGTCACCAGGTTCCTCTCAGGCATTAACTCAAACAACTTATGTGCACTCTCAGCCAGCCCACAAGCAGCATACATATGAACCAATGTGTTCTGAACAAATACCAATGACTCAAACCCATTTCTTACAGCAATACAATGTACCTTCTCACCTTCCCTAACAGCCATTAACTTAGCTATGGCCTTTAAAAGAAATGGATATGTGTGGGTATCAGGTTGTATGCAAGTCATGTGCATATGGTAGAACAATTCAATGGCTGGCGTAGGGTTTTGGCTCTCAGCATAACCTCTAATCATGGTGTTCCATGTGAAAATGTTTGGATTTTGTATTTGAGAGAAGATGTTGTGGGCATAGGACATAGGAGCTGAGAGAGATACAAGGGTGAAGATAAGGTGTTTGCCCAGATCTGGGTCGGCCGTTAAGGCACCATGTCTGATAGAGAATGCATGGATTTGCTTTAGCTTGAATTTGGAGGAAGCACATGTTAGCAAGAGGGCAATGCATTTCTTGACAATGTAGGGTTTGATTGGGTTTTCTTGAGAAGTTGATGTAGAAAATGTGAAGAGAGAGAAGTAGTTTTGGAAGTTTTGAGCTAAGATTGATGACAGAGACCTTGAGTGCATCACAACATGTTTTGTGTAAGAGAGGGCTGTCTCTGTTAGGCACTTTTGCTTAGCAATCCACATAGGAAATATGCTGAGCCGTAGAGGTTAAGCACTTTTTAGGGGTTCGGTCACGTACAATTGCGGCTCTCTTTTAGATTAGCTTATATCAGAAATGGCCCTTTCTATCATATGCTTATATAAATTTATATCCGCATAAATTCATATATAATTGTGTGATACGTATTTTAAAAAAATAATCGTTGAATTAGATACTGTACTTATGCATGTCAAGTATACCAAAAATTACAGCAATATGACGGCCGATTTCTCAAAAATGTCACAGAGAAAAACTGTAACCGATGTCTCTCTGTAACAGTTTTCATCGGTCACAGATTTTCATAGCTATATTTTGAAATTCTAACGATGGATCCCCATAATTTTTGGCATGCATGACATCCATAAGTACAGTATCTAATCTAATTGTAAATTTTTCAAAATATGCATCCTACAATTATGTATGGACTTCATGTTTCCATAACTTATGTAAGCATATGCCGACTAGATGGGGACAGTAACTACTGATTTCATATTTCTTTTACTAATCGAAGCTTTGTGTGTCCAAAATTTTAGTAGCTATTTTTTAAAGTTGAGATTGTAACATTTTTCAACTTTTAAAAGTAAGTACCAAACTAATTCACTATTAAAAATTATAAAAAAAAATATACTAATTTTTTAACTTTTAAAAGTAATAAAATAAAAATAATAACTTATCCAAACAGGCGGTGACAAAATAGAAGCCTCCAAGTAAACCAAATGAGAGAAAACCTTCACCCGCATACTAATGAGTAAATACTAGTGTAAGGAAAACATCACTTTTACCACACAGTGGCCATGTCTATGACAAAAGAATCGAATACTGGTTAGCGATTAAAATAATAAATATTTTTAGAAATTTTGTAAAAAAAAAATGGAATTTGCCATGCGTGTCTCATTTCATGTAAAGCATGTTTAGGTTTCTAACAAAATTGCATAATGTCAACAAAAAGAAAGAAGATAGGAAACCCCATGCGTTTGATTTAGGGTTTCCATAGCATTTACCTTCCACAAGCAGCAATTTCCCAATTGTGCCGAGCATTTAATTTTGGAGACAACTTTCTTTTTCTTTTTTCTTTTCTATGTTGGAGAGTCACCCCTTTAACTTACACTTATTTATACATTGCACATCTATAATTTTTTTTAAATACTTTTTTTTTTTTTTTTTTATGGTAACGGAGGGATATCATTCATAACCTTCAATTAGACTAGTTCCCTTCAATCCCTTCCCAAACAACCATACTAGGAGGGGATAAATAGAAACTATTAGAAGTTGAAACTGGGATCTCTACTTCAGCTTTAAAATAACTTCTTCTTTTTTTTTAACAGAGGGATATTCCAACTTTTGGTTAGACTAGTCCCTTCAGCCCCATCCTATAATATCAGTAGCATGAAATAATTTCTTATCAAATTTAGAAGTTTTGTCCATGTATATTATTTCTTGTGAATTTTTTCTTGCACAAAGAAATAAATTCACCATAAATAATGTATAAATAAAAAAATATATATGAAAATTTATTAGACTATATTAGATGTTTCCAAAATGTCTAGAAAATTTGTTTCACCCAAAAATTAATCCATCCAAACTTTTTTTTTTTTTTATTATCAAAGGATCAATCAATTAATTGACAAAAAGTTTAAAAAGTGACACAAATCAAAACCATAGGGCATTAATATATTTGAAAGTAGACTATAGGAGTGCAATGCGTAAATGTTTGTAAGCTCAAAGGTGAAACTACAATTTTCCATTTCTTTTTCTCGCCAAATGATAGAAATTCACCCTTACCCTTAACCCCTAATATCAACAAAACTGCAATTTTCCCTTTGTTTTTTTCTTAGCCAAATGATAGAAATCCACCCTTACCCTTAATCCCTTAATATCAACAAATATGTTCTAGACAATTTATGTACTTGAATTCAAAATATCTCACTTGAAAGTGGAGATATTTGATATTACTCTTAACAACTCATCGACAATTTTTGAAAACTTGATTTTTGTAGTTTTTATATAAAATTCCTTAATGTCACACCCATTAGGAGGTTTTAATATTTATACTCATCAGGAACAAATCCGGACTCGATTTTAACTGTCAATATATGTGCACACGACCGTTCTATAAGATATAGAACACCCAACGCTTCAAATCAAAACACAGATAAATTTGCAATTGATTGGATGACAATATGTGAAATCTTTTTATTTTATTTTTAAATAAAAGATAAAACTGTAATTTATGTCACTTTATAAACACACTTTTAATATATATATATATATATATATATTGATTTTGTACTTTCTGTGTAGGTGGCTCAACATATAATTGAGTTCAAATTTCTAATAAAACAGCAATAGCAAAAGTATTTAACAAAACTGCAAAATTATATAATTATGGTGACCAACACTTATTGGAAAAGTTTCATGATGGGAAGGGCTATAAGTACAAGTAGAGTAGCTCATCATGGTTTTAATTTTTTACATAAAAATGAATGAAGAAAGAAATTTATAAGTTGGGAGAAAAAGTTCAATCAAAAAATTCCCAATGAGCTGTAGTTGGAGGAGGATCAAAAGTCTCCCACTTGGTTGTGACAACAACAGGCTTTGCTCTAGCATTTGATATCTTCAATGCATCAAGGGTTTCCACACACTTCTGCACTCTTTTGCTCTGCAAAATCAACCATTAAAATCACCTACCATTTGTTGCATAGATGATGAACATCTAAGACTGGTAAATTGTGTGGGGGTGTGGGTTCAACAAATTGAATAATGCAAACAAATGTAAAGAGTGATAATTTACATCTCTAAAAAAAATATTTTTAAATGTGTTCTTTATCGATCCTAGCCTTCCATATTTTACCAATGGGAGAGTGTTTTTTAAACTTGTGAATTTTTATTCCACCAAAGTTTTAGTCATGATAATATGGTTTGGATTCATTTTGCCTAAAATTACTTTTGGAGCTTAGAATGCCACTTGATCTAAAGAGATGGAATGACAATCACTTCTACATGACTTGAGGGGTGATGAAATTTTGGTTTATGAAGAGATGATTTGGATGTAATTCTAAACAGAGATGTGAAGGGATAGATCTCTAAAAGTAATTTTGGCCTTTTTAGGCATAGTAAAACCAAACAAAGCCTTAGGGATCAATTGGAATAGCTTTGCCTAAAATCATTTTTGGAACTCAAAATTCCACTTGATGTAAGGGCCCGTTTGGGTTAGCTTTTGCTAAAATCACTTTTGGATAAATATTTCTTCACATTTCTCCTTAGAGTTATGTTCAAATCATGTCTCCACATATCAAAATTTCCATACTAGAAGTGATTATAGCAAAAGTTGGGATCCCCTAACTTTTGCCACTGATCCCAACTTTTGCCACAACCACTTCTATAATGAAAATTTTGCCAATCATCGTATCACTTCACAAGTTGTCTAGAACTAATTTTCACTCTTAGATCAAGTATAATTTTAAGCTTTAAAAGTGATTTTAGGAAAAGTTAATGCAAACGGGCCCTAAAATGAAGGATGATAATCACTTCTAGACGACTTGAAGGTATAAGATGGTTGGCCAAAGCTTTTGCCACAATCACTTCTAATATGAAAATCTTGATATGTTAAGAGGTTATTTGGACATAATTCTAAAGAAATATGTGAAGAGATGAGTTATTTTACAGGAAGCTAATGCAAACACGTCCTTAGTTGCCAAAATAAATAAATAAATAAATGAAAAAGAGAGAATTAGAATATGGAATGTACCTGCAAATTTTTCTGAGCAGCTACATCTCCTTCGGTGGAAATGTTATCTAGCTTAATCGCTTGTCTCATAAGCATCTCAATTAAAGTAGTGATCTGAACTTCTGGTACCTTTATCCCATTCGATACGGATTTTTCAATCACAGATACCTAAAGAACACGACATGAATCAATAGCCATATATTTATAGTGATGACACAAGGGAAAATGCTATATATCCCAAAAAAATGTATCCAAATGGCACTGCGGATGATCAAATCCTTCTCTTTTTTAGCAAATTTCTCTCGTTGAAGAGATAGAATTCATTTGGGATATATAGTATTGCTGAATAAGGAAACTATGCATGTTTTTTTCCCTGTTTAGGATTTGAATTCACATCCTCTGATTTATAATATTCAATAAGTTATCGACAATTATAATAACTTTTTATAAATGTTAATGAAGTCAAATCGGTTCCATCATTAAATATCATAATTGTTTTGATCTAACACTGTGTTGGGACCACACGTCTTGATTTAAATTATACCTAACGGAAACCATTAGGTATAGCATTAAGGCACCGACCATTACTAAGGAATTCAATGGGATAGGTAAAATGGATTACCCAGGACGACTTAGTTTGAGCTATGGAGGTGGGTTTGAGAAAATTTAAAAATATTCGATCCAGTTTGGAGCAGTATTAGAGTATCTCCAATGCATTCATGTCATTTGATGTGCCAAACTCAAATTTTGGCTCCTATTTGTTCCAATGCACTAATACTATATTTTGGCATTTCTCATCTTTTTGAAGAAAAAATATGAGTTGTCCCAAATGGAAAGTACCATTTAAGGTACCAAATTTGACACTCCAAATAGCATCCCATTGGAACAAGCTATCTGGATGCTAATGCCAAATTTTGGTTGGCATTGGCACCTCATATAGCACCTTCATTGGAGATGTTCTTAGGACTCCGCCCCGATCAATTACTTAGGGCAACTATCTTATCACATATCTCCTCATTATATTTTTTTAAAATCACTTTGGATAGATATTCTTCTAATAGATATCATTCGTGCAAAAAATAACGCAACGTAAACATCTGAAAATATAGATCGGAAAAACTGTGACTACTGAAAATGACAACTGTTTTTAGTGATACTTCTAAAAAACCAACGGTTGGAACATTCTAATTTTTTGTATACATAACATACATAAATATAATACCTAATTCTACTGTTCTTTTTTCGAAATATGTATGTTACAATTATCTACTAATTTCATGCTTACATAAGACCGATGAATACTTGGTTATGGACAAGTGGGGGTTAAAACCGTCCATCTACATTCTACTGCGGGGTCCGACAACATAATTTAAATTATAAAAAACACATAGTGGACAGGAAAGTCCAACGAAGCATCGAGCGCCCACTGGGACCAGGGGAAGTAATGAAACCTCTTTACTGTCATTAGCAAAATCAACACAACAATAATAATGGGCCCCACTTAACAACAACATCGACGGTCAAGATCTATGCCGAGTGGTGACATAAAACCACTTGTACCCTGATGTCATCCCACATTTATGCCAGCTGTTAGCCTTGTGCTCTCTCTCACCTACTTTTTGACTAATCATTTTTCATTATTCTCCGCATCGAACGGCTCTTATTCATCCGTACTCCAAACACAACAATGCTCCCAACACTTCTTTGAAACATTTAATAATTCTAATTAAATTATTAATATATTTTTCTATTCTTCTCTGACTTTGTTAAATTATTTGCACCGACAGAGAATTAAAAATAAAACCAAATTTTAAAATGAAATTTGAATAAATAAAAGCGATAAAATTAACAATGATTTAAAAAAAAAATGTCAATTTGAGGTGAGGGTGAGGTTAGCTAACCTGTTCCGCAAATTTATCGACCTCCATGGAGACGTCGGAAATGGCGCGGAATGCGCTCTGGATCTTGGCGTTTCTACGCATCTCCACGAATCTTCTCTCTTTGCTGGAAGGATCTTCGATGAGTATGACTTTTGATCGATCTTTGACTCCACACATGTCCAAATATTCCCCATTTTCTCGCTCTTTTCCTCGGAAAATTACCCTCTGTTCTCCTGGCTCTAACCCCGTCTCAGCCGTCAGAAGCTTCTTCAATTCCCCTGAGAACCCAATTCACTTTCACAATTTTACCCACTAATATTATTATTTTTTTTTACTATAGATTAGGGCATTATGGTCATATAATATAAAGTTACTTAATCATCTCATCATTTTCCCCTCAAGACAATGATTATGGAACTCTATAATCCGTTTGGTTGCCTAGAAATTGGAAGTAGAGGAAATTTGAAAAGTTTACAATTCTGGGGTTGGAATGGGCGGTGCATGTGTGTAACTTGTAACTTAACTGCCGAGAACTTGAAGGGTAGATCTTACACAAAACCATGCAACCCCACCCCACGTAGTAGTAAATACTAAATAGTTGCGGTCATTAAATGTCAAAACCTTTTTGTATTTTCTCAGCTATCAACAATATATTATAGTACACATTCCACATTTTTATTTTACTTTTCCATTTTCTCATCATCCAAACAGGAAAAGAAAACAACATGAAAGAAATAACATATGTAAATATAAAGATATGCTGTTATAAGAGGTTCACCTAATACATTTCTGCATAAGTGGATAGGGCAAAATATAGAACAGATTTTGAAAAATCTACAGTTAGATTAGATATATCTCTTATAAATTTTATGTTCATAAAAAATCACAGTCGATTTCTTACCAATATCACCGTAAAATTTGAGATATTTTGTTCTTCAAAATATCATTAAGTTTTTTCAGAATCCTATAATTGAATCATTATGATTTTTGGGAATATAAAATTCATGAGTTTTTGAAAATATATTCTACATTTGGTGATACCTTACCTTGTAACAGCATCCCGTGTGTGTGTGTGTATATATATATATATATATAGAGAGAGAGAGAGAGAGAGAGAGAATAGATCCAAGAATCTTACCAAAAGTAGCCTGAGAATTAACGGAGATCTCATACCGGGCAGCACCATAAGCGACCCGAATCAATAAATTGGGAGCCAAAACATCCAATTTGTCACACCTTTTCTGCACCAACATTCCACCTGGTCTCATCTCCCATTCAACTTCTTCATCTTTAGACGTAGTGGGTGCTGAGCTTTCACTCATTCTACCATACACATTTGATCTCCTTTTCATCATCTTCAACTAAATTTTCCAGGCACCCCTTAATTTTCTCGAGAAAAGCGAAAAAAATATCTGAGGGGATCGAGCTAGGAGCCAAAATCTGCCGACACTACTTATTTTCTGCCGACACAAACAAGCTGTAACGGGAGCGGAGGTAGAGGGTTATATATGTGAATGACTATGCGAAGGGAGGAAGGAGGAGGGTTTGGTTAGAAGAGAGGAGAGAGAAAGTGTGGACCAATGGGAAGGCTCCTACGTGGAGTATGTCAGTGTCAGCTGATGTTAGTGTAGTGACAGGGTGACAGCTAAGCAGAGGTTGCCGACAGTCTACGGAAGGCAGCATGCGAAGCGAAGAAAGAAAGAAAGAAATAAAAGGGTTTCGCTTTCTGGTGAGTTACATTAGACACGTGGAGGTATCCTATTGGGTGCAAAGGAGTTGGTTTGTTTGCCTTGTTTGTGTGGTTGGTTTGGTTTTAGTCTTTTAGTTTTAGGTGGATTAAGTCCCTTTTGGAAATCTTTACTACAGTGGCGTAATGGGAAAATGAAAGAGAAGTTACGCCACACCTACACCACAAGACTAGCTAGTAACACCCATAATTAATTTTTATTGGTCTGCATCTTCTGATTGAATTTTTCTGTCTTTCAATTTATTTGAATGTTTAGGATGTAAACACAACCTCTAGGTTTAGATTGAGAGATGAATAATGCTCCAGAAGTTGTTACTATGGTTAGTATTGATGATCATCATCCCTGAGCCCTCTTTTAAATGATTTCAAATTTTTTATGAGGAGGTTTCAGAAATGCCTCTATCACCATGTTTATAGGAAAGCGAATGTTTGTGCGGATTGGCTCGCCAAGCATGGAGCTAGCATCATTGATAATTCTTTTGTTTCTACTAGCCCCCTCTCTCCTGTTTGTCTTATGTTGTATTTCTTCAGTTTAGGGACTGAATACCCCGTTGTATTACGGACTTTTAGTTCTCTATCTATGTCTTTTTATAAAGACAAAAACAAAAACAAAAAGAGAGATCAATAATGTATTTGGAGGACATGTCATGATTTTAGTACCCAAGTAAATCCAAGCACTAAGAAATTCAAGCAAAGGATCCAATCTTGATTCCACGAGTGTTAAAACTTCTTTCTAAGTGGAGGGGTAAAATGAGTCTAGATATTCCGTTTGAGTTCTTCCGTACTTGAATTTATTTAGGTAATAAGATCGTAACACACCATTCAAATATATCACTTATAATCTCTAATTTTATATGATGTTCTACAATTTTAAGTACCCAAATAAATCCAACTCCAAAATCACACAAGTAGAAGATTTAGACTCGAGTAAGACAAAGCAAGTTTTGTTTTTTGTTTTTTTTTTAAGTTGAGTTTGTAACATAATTGAATTAAGTTTAAATTTAATTTTTGAGTTTATTAATTATTTGTTTGGTCAAATTCAAATAGAGTATTACTACTTGATTTGATATATTAGTTGATTCTTTTAATAATCAAATAATTTGAGACGGACCCGAGATAAGTTATATATAAAAAAAGTTAGTTTGAATCAATTGTTAAATAAAATGGATAAATCTCAAATTTAATCATTAAGCTTGTTAATTTATCCCAATAAACTTGAATAACTTTTTTTTTTTTTTCCAAAGTGACAAGGTGTTCAAGTTGTCAAAGCTCGACTAATTCTAAGTCTCAACATAGGGCCACCGCCCTATGGAGTCATATAATGTCTAGACTACTAGTCATAACTAGCAATTGGATAAGAAAGCTTAACTGCTTTCAAACCCAGTTAGAGTTTACATCTTACCACTTTACCACAAACTCCGATTGGTTAAACTTGAATAACCTATTACTCAACTCATTTGCAGCCTCATATACATATATACATATAGGGACAGGTTTCCCTCACCATTTTTTTTACCATTCTTTTTCAAAACACCAATGTAGGTCGAATATTTTGAGAAACGGACCGTTGGATTAGATACTCTTCTTACACGAGTCATATATACCAAAAATCACATTGATCCAATGGACAAATTTTAAAAAATCTCACATTAAAAAACTGTAATATCCATAATCAAAATAAATTTTTACAGTGACATTTTTCAGAAACCAATCGTTGGATCACTGTGATTTTTGGCATATGTAATATATATAAGCTGAATAAATAATCTAACGGTCGGTTTATCAAAAAATTCAACCCACATTAGTGTTTTGAAAACGGATGGTATAAATAATGGTAAAAAGAATGGTTAAACGAACATGTCCCATATATATATATATATATATATATATATAGAGAGAGAGAGAGAGAGAGAGAGAAGGTTGTTATGTTTGGAACATCACAACCGTTCAGTAGAAATATAAGGCTGTCCTTGCTGTGTATGGTAATCAACGGTTGTTAGTTTACTACATCTATTTCTTGGAATGGTGCAATCAAAAGTGACCAACTCTTTTAGTTATGGTCATCAGTCATAAGCATTTTTTTTTTTCTTTTTCTTTTTCTTTTATTAAGTTTTCTTTCCTTAATTTGGAATGTTAAATTCTAAATATATATCCTCTGCATTATTTATTTATTTTTATTTTTTGGGAAATGAATATATACCGAACATAAGTTTAAACATGATTAGGAGAACATAATTATGCCGGAGCTTAATTAAACTTGATCAAGGTTGTAGATTTGAATGTCTATTATTTGATCATGTTTGTAGATTTGAATTTATGCGTGTTTTGTACATTAATTAATGGTGTGCATATATATGCATGTATGTACAGAGTTTGGATTTGCTATTAATCTGATAGGTGATCAACAACGAGTGTTGATCACCGTTGGATGGCCGACACGTGCGCATGAAAGGGGATCCAATGGCTCACATAAGAAATGTTCAAATCTGGTGTACGTGTTTTGGATCATCTGTCAGATTCATGGACCTTTCTTATGTAAGTCATTGGATCCCTTTTCTTGTACACGTATCGCCCGTCCAACAGTGATTGACACCTCGATCATATGTCAGATCAACAACAAATCCAAACTCATATGTATGAATGTACGTACACTAACAATTTGAACTTACTATTACATTAATCAGGTAGGATGGTGCAATCAAAGGTGAATAACTGCACTTTTAGTCATGCATATTAGTGGTTCAAATGTGGTTTGATTACAATAGTTTTACCCTCAATTTAGATTTGGAAAAATGAAAGGGAAAAATCTTTAAATTATATGGGAAATTACAGTTTGAACTCATGTACTATTAGTCAAAAACACTTTGCACCCATATACTTTCATTTGTGAAACATTGACTCTTGTAGAATTGATTTATGATACTTTGCATCCTTTTGTGAGTAAGCCATTTTTTTATTTGACTGAAAAATAATGTTAGACTCATTATTTTTTTATGCAATATTTATCCTATGGGCTAATGTGCTTACAAGCGTATCGGTAAAGTTTCAAAATATTTCTCAATATATTTTGTTTATAATGAAGTTTATTTACTATATGGATAAAATAATTCATAAAAATTAAAATATATTGAGAAAAATCACGAAACTTTACCGATATGCTTATAGGCACATTAACAATTTAGGATAAATACTGCATAAAAAAAATAATGATTCTAACACCATGTTTAAGTCAAATAAACAAATGACTAGCTGACAAAATGGTGCAATAATTTGTCACATTTTAAAAGTAAAGGGGTAAATGTGTCATTGAAAGTACAAGGGTGTAAAGTGTTTTTGACCAATAGTACTTGAGAGTAAACTGTAATTTTTCTAAAAAATGTAAAGGAGGGGAATTAATTAATAAATATTTTTTTTTTCTTTCCATTATATTTTTTGATATTCAAATACAACCTGAAAAGAATGGTCTGATGGGCATAGACATCTCAAGAATGAGATCCCCATAAATGAGATGCTCGGTGTCATTTTCATACTAGCATTTGGGCACGCTAGGAATATTATGTAAGAATCAAATTCAATTTTCATTTTAGTATTTGGTTTAATCTAATTTGATGCAAACTAGGAATATTA